>JBCAUA010036231.1:241-12116 GCA_038406235.1 Peronia verruculata | reverse complement strand
AAACACGTTGAGAGGCTGTGGGGAAAAGAGAAGATGATCATTCACGCCCCCCCCCCCCCACACACATACACAAACACACACACATATCAAAGAAAAGAAAGAAAAATGTATGTAAGAACGGAAACAACATAAATGCGGTATTCGTTTCTTTTCTCTAAAACATTATGCTAGCAAAGGTCTGTCCACTGATGGGCTGTTTCATTCACACTTTGACAAAAACTCATGAAATATTCATCAACGTCAGCGACATTACTGAGGGATGCTTTTATAAAGACGTTTAGATCATGATGATAATAATGTGAAGCGGTGAGTCATTGAGAAAATAAATGGCAACAAACTATCTCAAGATCGCGTTTGTTAACGCTTTTATGTCTGTGGCCTGTATATCCTGGAAAGGATGGTGTGTGAAATATCAACATCGTGGAAAGACAGTCATGATTGTCGTTTTGTAGTGGAGTCATGCACATATTATCACGCTTATTATTATTATATCACCTCAGTCATTTCAGCTTTCTTGAAATCCAGTTAACTAAGCCTTTCCCATCTTTTTGCGTACTGAACTTGATTATACATGTATTCCCTTTGAGCGTATCAACGGTGTACAGCTTTCAATCAGTGAGCAGTGGAACATTGTGCGCTTAATTTTCTGCAATCTGGTAGTTTATCAATAATTCATTCTGCGGCTTGCGTTCCTTAGCACAGCTCCCGACAGGATCAACCTGTGCTCTGTCTGGGTTCTTTCACATTTCTCATTCACATGCTGTCTTTCTCATTTTCTCTCTCATTCTCTCTTTCATTCTGTACCCCTGTCAGATGCTCTTTCTCTCTCCCTCTCTCTCTCTCTTTCTCTTGCAATTCTTTAATTTGCATTGGCATGCGCGATGGAATTGGTCAAATTTTGGACCCTTTTCGTTCTTTAGCATCATCTTCATCATCATCATGATCATTCTGTAAAATAAGATAGGATGACTTTCTGTGGGGAACTAATCAAATACGCCCAAAACAAACATCGTCCTCTTCATTTATACCATCATTACAATCATTTCACAAAAAAGTTATATTAAGATTAAGACGACTGTCCACCGGCATCTAACCAAATACCTCAAAAAACAATATGAAAAGTTCTGAATTGAGTTAATAAAAGAAACTAATATCGCTAGCCTATCACAATGATCATTATCCATCATTAACTCCGTATAGAAGTACCTAGATATCTCCCGATGAATTGGATGGACACTAGCGTGTTCCGTCCACCAGATTGTGGGTGAGACCTGAGTCTCAGCTTAATTAAATAATTGAAATATAATAAATTCAGCTGTATCTCCAATGTGAATTTTGAACTGGCTCAAAACATTTTTTAAAAAAGCATAGTGCAGACAGTCAGTTCGTGACGATTCACATTGCCGTAATGGCATCCAAAGAAGTGAGAGTCAGAACGGCTTGATAAGGCCTAAGATGGTCAGATGAAAGTGCCGTGTCATTTAAAGACATCATTTCCAGGCAAGACAAATTGATGACGCTCTTGTGCGCGTATGTCTGTAAACATTATTTCATGTAATAGATGCTTAGGTACTCAAACCATGTAAATGTGGTTGATCAAAGCAAGGATATTTATTTCTATGGTCATTTTTCGGAGACCTAATATTTCAGGAGGACAGTACTCAGATCATTACATCTGGAAACACCTGGATCAATCGATCCGTAAGCTTGGCAGTCCTTTGTGTCTCTTGCAGATTTTGTGCAGTATCATGATGCGAGTTTTATTTGGAAGACATGTACTGTTACAGCTATCGTCGGGACGTGTAGGCGTCGTTTTTATGCTGCCTTTCAAATAGCCACCAGAATAAGGACGAGGAATGAAGCGAGGCTGTCAGACAGAGGCTGCTGGGTCGTTCTTCTTGAACATCTTGACAACTTGTTTATCTTTATGTAAGACGATGAAGCGGCTAGTTTCACGAGGAAATGGCTTTTGGACATTAATTAATTAAAAAGAAGGTAACTTGTTTTGTCGTAAAATGAAAAATGTCTGGAAAAAGTTGTCCCCACCCCCCTCTTCCTCTCCCGCCTTTATCTAGGGTTAATTTTTATTATGTATGTAGCCTTTGAGTCCGAAGAAAATAGAACTATATAGACTTTAAGTGTTTGTCCAGGTTGGCGGCAGAGGACACTATGGGGATGATGTCGACCATAAAATGACTGAATGCGCGAGACGGGATCAATGATGTCTCATAGTATCGCTCTGTTTTCTAAAACTGTGCAAATCGTTGAGGATGGGAAGAATCACATATTGGCCGAAACCGACGGGGACTGATCTTCTAATAGGAGTATGTAGATTTAAACAGGAAGCAGTAAGTAGATATGGTTTGTCATGGCAGTATTGACGTTGTTTTTGTTTCTTTCAACAACAATGATTGTACATCCAGGGACTAAATCCAAGAAATAGATCTCATAAAATGCAGGATCTCATTAATAAAAGGCCGATGGCACAGCATTTGTTTTTAATATCCTGTTCTTTGATGTTAATAACCTACAAATTGGCAAAATATTTCCTAAGCCAGAGGACGACGTGACTACAATGCACTATCTATAACATCTACTTGCAGCGAAACAGATATAAGCTACGTTTCCAGTCAATTGTTGGGTAACGATTAATCGACACTTGCAAATAGTGTGACCAGATAAAGTTATGCTTCGAAACGGATTGAATTGGAGGTGATTAGTGTTTTCAGTCTCAGACCGTTCTGTGAATTTTTTTTTTTTTTTTACCAAAATAAAATGACTTTCTCCTCATAATTTACTGACGTTTAGTGCCTACGCGCGCAGAGGCCTCAGGAAACTTTGAGCCTTCGTGATTAAATGATTTGGACACGTAGTTTATGGCCTGTTGGCGTGTGTGGCTTTATTATTTACTGAGTCAAGGTGATTAAATGAGCTTTGACTGCTTTCATGATTCTACACATCGATAAGCCTCATCATGGGAAGATTGAAAATACCGTGATTAGCGCAGCACAGTTGCAAACCACGCTGATGAGCAGTAAATTTAAAGGATACTTTCTGCCTACCAATGTTATAAGCCTGATGTGGGCAATATGCAGGAAACTCGTGGATAAGGATGATGAGGGTAATACATCATAGTTAGTTACTCCCCTTTACTAGTTATTCCTCTTCATGTCTTGTAGAACTAAGGGTTTCAACAGGAGTCTCCTGTGGCTTCCATCTCTGGCGATCTTTGCTTTTTAATACAGCCATTTTGTATTCGGTTGGTGCCCTTAAGCCTTTGTGTCTTTTATTCAAGTATGTGACAGACCAGGAGAATCAGTTGGAGTGCATAATAGTTATATTGCTGGTGAATTTGTGCTTTCACTGTCAGTTGGAGCTCCAGTTCTCCGGGACATTTCTAAGTGGTTGAAACCACAATGATCAGGTTTGTTAGTTATATAGAGTAGGTAGTGAGTAAAGAAAGGCTAGACTCACTTTCAGACAGTAGAACAGCGAGAATGACTGCCGAGAGAGAGACAGAGAGAGAGAGAGAGAGGTAGGGGGAGGCAATGGTATTGCCCATGAGTGGGTGATTTTCCCAGGGGAGAAGGGAGGGGGGGGGGGAAGAATAGGAACAGTATTGGTAATGCTCATGGAGTGGGCGACTTGCGAAATCTGGACCTGGCGATCAATGGTCAGTAAGTGGTCGATAGGAAATGACCACTCTGGCATGATTTAGCTCTCAGGGACACCACCACGTGTTCCGAGAGGACGGAAGAGAAGGGGGGGGGGGTGGGAAGAGAGGGGGCGAGGATTTAATGACTGTGATATTCTTGGCTTGACGCTTGGGAAACAATAACAACGGTCTAATTTCAAACGTCCCTCCTTAACAGGAACCTTTCCACTTCCAGTATGTTAACCCTTGTCTATAGGTTGTCGTAGTTCTATAAACATCTAAGGAGATGTTTCGGCAGTTTGATTTCGCAAAGTTACGGAAGACTTAAATATGCAATCGGTTGCGAACGATTGCATGAGAAGTAAAGACGTGAACGCTTAACATGATTCAGTGGAGCTATAGAAACTTTGTCCAACTCCAAACACCTGCTTACGATCAAGATCAATGTAGACTTACTTTACTGGTGAGCTATTGTAGTATGTGATGTCTCTATGACTTAGGAGGACAAAGGAACAGTATACACTCGCAGTTCCTCATAAGGCTCCTTGCTCCATAGCACTATGATGATTGCCCTCCACATTTTCCGATCCTTCGTTGCTGGTAGTACTTTGTCGTGCTTTCTACTTTGGGCGATGATATTAAATTGTCCCCAATGCTTTCTCTCTGTCTTCCCCAACTCCTTTATCCCTCTATCATACCCGTAGAGACGAGGTGATTCACTTGTCCTTATCTCATGACATGGCTGGTGAATGTGGATTGGCGCTTACTTATTTTATTGATAACTGACAGACCTGTGTCAGCTTCTTGCAGGATACGAAGTTTATGGCTGGCCAACGCATTTGAAGCGTTTTTTCTCAGCAACCGTATTTTCACTACCTCCAGCTAAATTGTAATAGTAACAACCTATTTAAAGGTATCCATACACAATGATAAAGCAAAGTAACAGAAAGGAATCGTTACGATATTTTGTACAGAGGCTTAATGTGGGTGGCAGAAAACATTGTGGACTTCTAAGTTCTAGCCACGCCACAGGTCGCAGACAGGTAATGTGATGTTACGCTGCAACATTGCACCAATGCCACATACGAACAAAGTTACCAATTTGACAGGAAATGGCGTTGACCTACTCGGACTGAAGAAATTGGTATTAGCCAAAACTGGCCGAGCTGGGCATGATGATGGAAATCAGGACTGGTTTATCTCAATACTTGTACAAGTAAAGACACATGAATGAAGTAAAACCAAATGTTTTTGTCAGCACCTTCTTTTTTTCTCTCAGTTATTGTGGGTATTTGGCGGCACTCCCACGTGGATAGGTCGGGGAGATTTTGTAAGTGTTTTACTTAGAATATTATTCTGTTTGTGGAGACCTTTCCATAGATTCACAGGAAAACTTTGCGACAAAATTGCCATGATAATTACCGCTTTATGGTAGTAAAGAACAATAATATCATTGTTTATTACCAAATATCTCGTCTGAAGAAACTCAAACTTTCCCACCATCATTTTATTTCACACCCTTCGACATTCACTATGAAATATTCTGTTACTATTTCAATTCAAAGACAATGCAAAGTGCACCGTGATTTGAGCGGAATCAAATGAGACAGCTATTCTTCCGGTAGTAAATGATCAGAAGCATTCAATAAAGAAACTTATTTGTGTAAAACGTCTATTGGCCTGATTGTGGTTTTAGTTTGACACAGAAGTATAAAGCACTTAAAGAATTTTTACATCTCTATATCAGTAACAATGAACCATTGACGAGTGCTTGACTTCAACTCAGATTTGTTGAGCACGAAAAGTAGCTGTGAAGACGTCCAGGATTCTTAGGCGCAGCCCGTTGAAAATGTTCGTGAAAGAAATCATCTCATAGTTTTTGCAAGTTGGAAAGAGAACTTTTAAATGAACAAAAAAATTGTAGAATGGTCCTCTTAACAACAAAAGTAGCTTCATAAAAGACTACTCTAGAAAGTGGCAGCTTGTATAGTTTATTATTTTTCCCTGTTTCTATAGTGCAGAGACATTACAAAATTAGCTACTCCATTCGACCCGGATCCGACTGCAGTCACTGAATCAAGTAGACAAGTTACATGTCGACTTTCTATTTGCTGCCCAAGTTACCAGTTTTGTTGTTGACGTCATAGGCCCTTCATGGTAACAAGTAAAGACTTCCTTCGGAAACAAGGGATATAAATCTTGTCAGTTGCGTGGGCTTGAAAAAACGTGTGAGGTTGAGGAGGAGGTGGATGTATGTAGAGTGACAACGTTGAGAGCTATTTTGGCACTTCTAAATTTACCAAATGTTGTAAACAAGGACGCCTCTTCAACAAAACATAGCCGGAAATTGGATATTGTCACCCAAGACAACGTGGTCGATAGAGGAAACTAGTCTAAATAGGGTGACACCCAGCATAAATCAGGAAGATAAAGTTTATGTCTCTAGAAAGGTTCTTGTTAGTTTTTAAGAATTTTGTTATGTACGTTCTTACTGTAGGACTTTATCCTCGTATTTTAGTACTTAATGAATGTCTGTCAGAATCAGTATGTTTCTCCCCGAGGTTATCTGTTCTTTATCATGATTACAGTTCCCGTGGCAGTTATCATCGCTGTGGTGCTATTCAAGGGACAGTTAGTTGGTATCGGCTTATAGAAAGTACTTTGCAACCATGCAGAGGTTGAAAATAACATATGGGTAACTGTCCACACTTGCAGTTTCTCAGCTGGATTAGAATGTGACAGAGTAACAGGGTTTGAGCGTTCATAATCCCCAGCTGGAGGGATGGTATGAAGTTGAGTATGACATGGTAAGCACAACGAGGATTGGAAGAGTGAGAGGGGTGAGAAATGTACTTGGATCTACTAAGTTATAGGTTCGTCTAGATGGTATAATTTTAAGATTTCTAGGCTTTCCCCCACCCCCATAAATTAATAATATTGTACTATTGTCGAAATCACATCTTCATGTCCACGTTTGTTTTTCTCGTCACGCTTTGTAATGCAGCTTTTGCATCGATTCTCTCCCCCTCCCTCCCTCCCTCACTGTAGTCCCAGTGTACTTTGCTTTTTCTATCTTCATTGCATCAGAATCTGACTGCCGCTTAGCTCACCTAGCTATTTTATAAGAATCTTTTGCCGTCTTTATGACAGCCTATATTTCTAACTGATAATTTCTTTTAGAAAAATACATCAAATACACAACAGTATAGGAAAGTACAACCATTTTATCGATCACACTTATGCACTTTGTTCTGTGCCAGAAATCTCAGGCCGTCCCTGGCAAATCGGACAACATAGTTAGGTGAGCATTCAAGGTTTTCAATGCCAGATATTCACCATGGAATTATACCCTACTAGTGAGACCATTGATTATAGCCTGGTAGAGGAATATCTGACCAAAAAAAAAAAAAAAAGCCTATTATTAAGATTTTTGTGAAGAGATTACCATTCGGCATGAATCGGATTCCCCGTACCAGTGGTCTTTTGAAGATCTTGTAGGATTTCACAATAACAAATCATGTTAAGATGGAGAGACTTTACTGAGGCCGATGACTTAATGTCTTATTTTCTGTGAAAAACTCCTTAAGGTCGGATCGCAAGTTCTAATTCCACTAAATGCTGACTAATGTTTATGCCATTGCACAGAATGGTAGAGGGAGGCAAGATCGGAGAAAAGTACGGCTCGCGGGAAAGCCAATCAATTGTAAGGTCAGTAGACGTTTGACTGGTGAAAGCTGCTGGAACAGATCTGGCATAAGAGGATTGGTCCAACTTCACTAATGCAGTGAGGAGATCTCTCCAGCAGGATAACCTTTGGTACCGCCACTACGCTATGTCCTCAATATCGCACATGGGCCTAAGCATTCTCGAGACACATCAGGCCTTCTGAAAAGTTAACTGCCATAAATAGAGTATTTCCCGGTCCCCTGTCTCACTAATCTACTGTCTGTCTCTATGACTGTCTGTCTGTAGGTCTGTCTGTTTGTCTGTTTTTCTGTCAGTCCTGCTTCTGTCTGACTGACTATCTGCTTGTCTGTCTGTCTGTTTGTTTGTCCACATAAAGTGTTGCCAGAATTCCAGTTAAATGTCAGACTGTTATTCCAGGAGATCTGGACGTGATCGGATAGTCTGAGTTCTGTGATTGATACCATTATGGACAAGCACGAAGACGACCACAACAGCTGATTGCTGAAATTATTCCTGACAAATCTGGTGACTGACTGCTCCGGTTGATGTGAAAGTAACAGCTGATACTATGATCAAGTTGTTAGAGCGGATCTGCCTTTTGTTAGAGGAATGCCGAGTTTGAATTTCGCGGGAGACGAGGACATGGTTACACAGTTAGAGAAAGTGGGACAAGCAGAGACAGGGCACGATGGAAAGTGCAGATGAAATCCTTATCAAATTTCGCTGTCTGGCATACTCACTCACTCCATCATATTTTGCTTTAGATTACGCTGTTCAGCCCCCCCCCCCCTTCTTTTCCTTCCCTCCCTCATTAATTGAAGATTAGAAGATGCTGTTCGTTAAACACTGCTGCCACTCCACGTGACATGACCCGCCGAGGTATGGACAGTTTTCGTGAACGCATTCGACAGTGCGTGGACAATTAAAGCATCTCCCTGTCTGATTTAATTTCTGAGACCATTTGAAACAGAATGTGGCATCATATGTACATTTTAAAAATATATACACATTTTTTTCGTTATTTTGTTTATTTAGCTATAACACAATTTACAGGTGTGTCAGTTCATTTGCTGCATCAACAGAACTAGAAGAAAAAGGGATGAAAAATCAACATGGAAAATTGTGAATCTCTGCTACGGTCTGCGACATTTTATTTACGGAATGGAAATTCAGACCTAACTTTCTCTTCCTACCCCTGCGCAAAGAAACATCTTTCTTTCTTTGTCCAGTTTCGTGAGGAGAACTTACCTTGAGCCAGTTACTGACTTTACAGATGCTGATATTTTACGCAGCGGGAGTTAATGTATGGAAAAAGAAAACACTTTTGTGCTCATTTGTTGAAATTTACATTATGAAAAAATCCAAAACATTTTCGGTGTAAAGATTTCTTTTTTTTTTAAATTAAAATAATTTTATCATCATCTGTGTATATGTGTGGATGGGATAGGTTATTTGAATGACTAGAAGTAAAGTGATCGTTTTCTTCTTTACATTGATTGTTCAACATCTCATCTTATGTTTGACAAGGGAAGTCACTAGGGCTAGTCACGACGATCTCTCAGTGAAACTGCTCTGCCCCTTACATCCCACCACAGCGATATTTTTCACACGAACAATGATGATAACCAAGACCTAATAAATCTAACCCCGGGCGGGGAGAAGTAAGATTCCTTTGATAAACACCATTTCATTTTCTCCTCAGATGTTAAGGTAAAGTTCTTACATGAACACCGTAGAATTTGTAATGAGCATTTCTCTATAGAGACTTACATTTTATCTTAGTGATGCAATGCTAGTTAAAGAAAAACAGCATGGAAGAGACGCTTGAAGCAAAGTATTGGTAGGTTAATTAAGATTCTTCATTACAATTACGTGCATCGCTATTAATACGTCGGCCATCATCATTAAAGGAAAGGGAGGAGGAGAGGGAGGGAGCCTAAACGTCCAGTCTAAACCAAAATATGATGAAGTGATTGATTATGCCAGACAGTGAAGTTTGACAGGGGTTCATCTGCACTTTACATCGTACTCCCTCTCTTCTTGTCCCAGTCTGTCTGTAAGCTCTCTCTCTCTCTCTCTCTCTATCTATCTATCTATCTATCTATCTATCTATCTATCTATCTATCTCTATCTATCTATCTATCTATCTATCTATCTATCTATCTGTCTGTCTGTCTGTCTGTCTATCTTCAAGTTAGTCTGTCCATCGGTCCGTGCATTTATTCATTTATTCATTCATCCGTCCATCAATCAATCCAATCCATCCACTCTTCTTCTCTGTCACATACAATATAAATATTTGAAAACCTTCTCGAGAACGAGCGTGTAGCCAGGCCAAATTCAATGACCTGTATATGCAGTCCTAAGCACAAATTTCAATGCAGTGTCGTCCATTAGCGATGACGTCAAGTGTACAAAAACTGTGTGCTTTGTCACTAGCCTTCTCATTGTTCTTCAAGGATTAAACATTAACGCAGTGACAGGGTTGACACGAAGTAGCCGTAAACCTCTCTATTGAATCGAGCACTGCTCCAGAATAGTCGTCCAGCTCTATGCTTGCAATTCCCAAGATTTACGATTATTCATAAACGATACTTCTCACGATTCCATTATTCAAGAGACTTTTTGTTTTATTTCACCTTTATTTATTTTGCCTAAACAATGGCACAAGTATTTAGCACAAGTGTTCACAAGTCATTTAAGGAGAATTTCTGAGCAAGTTCAGATATTACGTGTGTATTGATAGTAGTGCAAAAGCGGTATCGGTGAAACATTGAAATGTAACGGCAGCTGCGTTAAAAGGACCTCTTTTCTGGAGGAGTGCCGAACAAGTGCAAGTTGGAAAGACGAGGGCCACAATGAGGGAACGAGTCTGTAGAGGGTTAGGTAGTTGCCTTGGTCTGAATTTTTGGCGGTGTCTCCTTGTTTAAATGTGACCCTCAGTTCTTTGCGGAATTATTGGGACAGACTAGAAGAGACAAACCTGCTTCAGGGGAGTTCTTGCATCGGCTAATGTTGCTGTTGTTGTTGTCGTTGTTGTTGTTGTTGTTAGTGCTGTTGTTGTTGTTTCTCCATGTCTGAGTGTCTGTCTTGAATCTCTTTTATATTGAATCAGCAAACACTCAGAAAACACATTTGAAGCTATCTACGCCTTTCAGGCTGCCTTGTTTTTACTTATCTAAAAACACATCTTATAGTGTGTAGTAATGAATGCGGATTTGATGTATTTATGTGTGTATATGTGTATCTATGTGTGTACATATGTGTGCGTGTGTTTGTGCTCTTGTATATGTGTATGTTATCCTTCTCATGCCCGTTGTTTGTATTGCTTCAGGCAAGGAATATATTATTGTCATTGGGGTGGAAGGGGGAGAGAAAATAAAAGGCGGGTCAGAGGAGGGGGGGGGGGGGTGAAGGGGGGCACAGAAATAAATAAATGAAAAACAACAACAACAACAACAATACATTTTAGGATGAGTAAGCAAACATCGTTAAAGATCTGGTTCTATGACCTGACCAGTTCTATTGGATCAGCCGTCTCTATCACCAACATGTACCCGGTAATGCATTGCTGTAGACCAGTGATTCTTGTGTGAAAATCGACAGCCAGTTAGTGAGTCCAGTCTTAGCAATGACAGATATGACATCAAGTTTGCTTATTATGCTCACGTTCAAGACATAATGTGTACAAGCAAACGTCGCTGAAAAACCTTGAACAAATAATTATGATAAAGACATTCAATACACATAAAGCACTGATACGCTTTCAACATATTCTTTCTACTTTTTTTTTTTTCCCTATTCCTATGATGTCCTTTTCGAGTCTCTTTACAGTAATAAGCTTATGCCTTTTTTTGATCTCTGCCAAAGAATAGATGGGTTGTCTACCCTAGTAGACAATAATAAATAAATACAAATTTTAAAAAATATATAAATAAATAAAATGAAATTTAAAAAAAAATTAAAATTAAAATAATAGAAAAATAACAATAAAAATAGACAAACAAAAAGCAAATTGAATGAATGATGTTAAGTTTGACAATTGTGAGGACTGTTTGGTGGATTCAAAAAACAAGCACGCTCGTAATGCTTAATAACAACAGACCATCCATTCCAGTGACCTTCTCTCTGGCTTGATCTCAAGAAATATGCAATATTATTATTATTTATTACAATCGCTGTCAGCATTATTCTTAACAATATAATTGTTAGGTATATATCTCTGTCTCAAACATACATCGTGTCGTCAATGGAGAATTCCGGAAATAGGCCAGCTCTGGGCGTTTGGATGACATGATGGCCTCTTTTCTTTGCTATAACAGTAGAAACTGAAACGTTAGGAGCATGTCACAGAAGTCGAAAAGTCTTACAAAATTTATCATGGCACCGTGTTGGCGGAAGGAAACGAGGAAGGCAGAAACACACACGCACACACACACACACACACACACACACACAACAACAACAACAACAACAACAACAACAACAAACACTACTGGAAAACAACATCAGAGAATCAACCAGTCTCCTTTG
>JBCAUA010036220.1:0-26196 GCA_038406235.1 Peronia verruculata | reverse complement strand
GTCTTTCTTTTTTTCTTTCTTTCTTTCTTTTTGTCCTTTTTTTCTTTCTTTCTTTCTTTCTTTCTTTCTATCTTTAAGTCTTTCTTTTATTCCTTCTTTCTTTCTCATTCTTTCTTTTTTTATTACTTCCTTCCTTTCTTTTTTTGTTCATTTGTTCTTTTTTTCTTTGTGCCCTTCCTTTCTTTCTTTCTTTCTTTCCTTTTTCTTTGTTCTTTTCTTCTTCCTCGCTTTCCATATATTTTGATTTTTGACAGGCACACCTTTGTTTGTTTGTTTGTGTGTTTGTTTGTTTTGTTTTGCTTTGTTAGGTGTAAGTTTGACAATTCTTTTGTTTTCTCTTTAATTGACAGTTGTTATGATCAACTTTCTCTGTCCTTTAAATTTTTATGAATTTAACAATTTGTAATATTTTTTTTTCCATCAGAACCTGGAAGCAGAAGACGAGCCAGCCCTTCACCATCAGAACCTGAGAAAAAGAAAACGCGAGGTAATCCAGGATGATTTCTCTTCCCTTCAAATTCTATCAAACAATATTTTAACATATGCTTCTGAGCAAAATGTTAGTTTTAGAACTAATTTATGACACTGTTTTCATTTTAAAATTCTTATTAGATACATATTTATTCAAAAGCTTATGGTCACCAGAAGTTGGACCTCTATGTTGACCATATTGAGGTTGGAGAATTTTCTCTTCTGAAATTTATACAAAAGAAAAAACTTATAAAAGAAAATTCACATAATCAGTTCGGCAGCATAGGAATACCGATTATGTGTCAGGTCTTGTAAGACATTCGGAATGCCTTCTTTGCCAAGTAACCTTCTACAAATTAATTGTCAGAATGATGTTTACGATATCAGCAAATTTGATACAGCAAATGGGAATATAAGACAGAATGTAACATGAACTTTTTAATGAGTAAGCTATCAGACAATGTTGATCGCTCCAATTCTTCACCAGGTATTCTGAAGAACAAACATAGTTTACCCCAGGAAAATGACAAAGACCTACCAGACTTGGCAGAGATCAAGAGAGAAATCAGTGAGGAAGTGGACAGTAAACTCCACCCAGCCTCACCACAATATCAGGGCCAGCCCCTACGCTACCCTAGTATGCCGTCAGACCCCAACCTGCCTCCGACCTCCCAAGAGTCAGGGGTTGCTCACCAGCTCCGACCTTTGCCCCAGCCGGTGTCGACTAGTCTACCCCCTGGACATCAGCTGGTTCATCAGTCAGATCCCAATATGCCACCTCAGGTACACATTGCTCACCCCCACTTACATATGGAAGGTCCTCGGCCAGAAACTGCTCCGGCCCAGATTGTTATAGAGCACCCAGGACCTCCAGGTGCACCCATACACATCACTCACCATCGGGTCTCAGCACCTGGACAGGTGCACATAGAACACTCACTAGCTGGGCCTCCTCCTAGACAAATGCTCATAGAACATCCAGCTCCGCAGACAATTCAGATTGAAAACCCAGGAGCCTCAGGACCTCCCCCGCATGTCTCGGCTGCACTGCCAGCACAGCCACCTGTCACTCAGGAAATATTCGAATTTGATGTTGGAGCCCAGCAGGTGCCGCAGCCTCCGCCTCAGTTTCAGACTTTTGAACACATCACAGTCTCGCAGCCCAATCAACCCGAGCATTTGCTTCCCCCGGGCTCAGCTGTGATTGTCTCCAGCACCCAGCATTTCCCTCAGTATTCCGTTGCCATATCCTCCGCAGCACCACCTCCCCCAGTCTCTTTTGCACTGCAGACTTCTACCCCGTTCTCCATGCCCAACCAGCCAATGTCACAACACTTACAGAGACTGCCTGAACCTCAGCATGTGAATGCACCCCCACCCCCACCACCCCCGTCTTCATACAGCATTGGACTGCCCCCAGCCTCCTCACCACAGTTTCAAGCCCATTTTGGAGGCATGCAGCCCTCACATCCTCAGCCAATCCCAGGTCACATGTTTCAGCAAACCCAGCAGCCCCCACCACCTCCACCCCCTCCCGCATCACAGGCTCAATACCAACAGCATCCTCAAGGCATTTCCTACTGGGTATCCCAAGCATAGATTAGTCTGTGTCAAGTCTAACTACAAGTGAAGAATATTGTAACTTGTTACATTTTTCAAGAATTTACTAGTGGTATCCAAACATAGACTAGTTTCTGTCAAATATATCTTTAAATGATAACTTTGTCACATCCTCAAAAGAATTTTCTATTGAATATAGATATTCAAGTCTGTCTACAAGTGAGAACTTTGTTACATCCTCAAAGTATTTTCTGTTTGTTATCTCAAGCCCAGTGTCTGTCTAGTTTCCCCGCAGATGAAAATCAGATTAGATCAGTTCTGTGGTCGAAGTAATAACTTGCTTTTGACAAAGGTCTTTTTGGCCAAAAGGTGTTCAAGACAAGATTGATGTATTTTCAAAAAATCTTTTGAGAAAGCTATTTATCCAAACTAAATGAAATTTTTACACAGGGAAATTTCAGAAAAATTGAAAAACAGTTAATTCTGATGGTCTCTTCACTACTTTATGTTAAGTATAAAATTTTGTCCAGTTTTTGTCCCCCCCCCTTAATTTTGTCATTAAAAGATTTCTGACAAATTAAAAAGCAGTTAATTCTTAAGGCATCCATTAATTTTTTGTTGAATTTTGTTAAGATCCATCGTGACTGATGTAGAAAAGAGGTACAGCCCTCAGTATCCAATGTCACCTCTATGTAATCACAGTGGTGAAAGGTATAGCAGCTGTGGTTTGAACAAATAGGGCATTGATTGTAATGTCGGAAGGCATTTTATATTGTGCATTTGATCTCTGTAGGATGAAAATCAACTCAGATCACATTCATCTCATCTATATAGACTGATTGAACAGTTTTGTTTATAATGTACGTATGTAATTGTACAAAGTTGATGTTGTTGCACCCAACCTTTGAGCACTGCTTTTTTCTCAGGCAAATTTTGTTCTAGCCTTTTGTAAATACACTTTAGTATATTTTTCAAGGAATGCTTGTTATGATGTTCTCTAAGTGTTTTTTTTTAATTTGTTTTTTTTTCATTTGTTGCACTGTATTTTGAGTCAGCTCTTTGGTAATGACTAAAGATTTTCTTTCATGCAGTGGTATTTGACTGGTGAGAACATATGATGTTCCACCATAGAACAAAGTGTTTTTCTGTGCTTGTTATATAACATAACAGGACTTTTTCTTGTTGACTATGGACACTTTAGCTCAATTCACAAGGTGGTGGGCAAACAGGTTTCTGCTTTTGCAAAAAAATTGTACATATTTTGGGAAATGTGGTCAATTCATTTCATATTTATAATTCATCTTTGCTGAGTGCAGTAACTGTTGTTTTCATTGTTGTTTTAAGTTAAAATGCAAAGAAATGCAGCTTGTAGATGTACAGGTAATTTGAGATTCCTGGAGAGGATGATATGAAGTGGAAATAGCTGAGCAAGTTGAAGTGGCAATATTAGTTTGACAGGATGTCTGATGACAGAGTGAGGTGAAGGTGGAAACAGAGACTGATTAGTAATGGATTTGTTACGACCAAGCGAACGGCTGGAAATCCACAGTTTAATTTCAGTAGGCTAGGGGGTACAAACACTTCAAACTGTTCACATTGACATAGAAAAAACACATAAAAATGTACGGGATCGGTAACAACTACTCGCATATCTCGTGGTGGAGCAACAAATATCAGTGAGTGTTCTAATTTGCAGCGGGGTACAAACACTCCGCCCAGGATTTCCATTTTTTAGCTTAGTCGAATATGAACTATTTGATGTTAGGTATGAATCAATGTGATGATGTACATGATGTAGAGATTGAGTTGGCAGATTGAGGATCAATAGGTTTGGATTTGAACCCAGATAGGTCATAACGTAATAAAAATAGCTTTTGGAAAGATAGCTTGCACATATTTCCTCAGTCGAATTAAAATGGTTCCCTGACTATAGCCAGCAAATGTTCTGCTTAGGTTGATAAGGATTTCAGTGTGTAATATGCAGCCGCCTTATATGCTTTCCAGGAAGCTGAGAACATTTTATGTCTCTCTTGGGTCTGTTGGGGTGATAATAGATAGTAAAATGTTTAGACCATATGTTTCTTCAGGAATGAGCGCTATAGATACTTTTTTTTTTTTTTCTCCTTATGTCATAGATTTGTGTGGAAATGATTCATCAAAGTCAGCTCCTGGGAATATTTGTTTTTATATCTATAAGGTCTTTGGAATTAACTTTGATCTGAACATATGAGATGCCATACGATGAAATCAGACTCGAGTCAAATTTTGAACCTCTAGAGTTATAGGTATCACTGTGAAGATTATCCATTTCCCTTTCAGTGTGTGAAAATATTTTTGTTCCACTTCAAGTAGAGGTTGAGATATTGGCAATTAAAGATGATGGGGTGACCTGTTGCTGCAACTGAATTGAGACAATGGCCAATCACTTTTATAAATCCTTATTTATCTTTGCTAGCCCACGCTGTTAAATATAAATTTTGGGGCTTTTTACTCGATCAATTTCAGCAAATTTAATTGTGAAATGCATTTTTAGATTCATATGAAAGAGTTCTATGAAGAAAAAAAATGTCTTTAAAATTCATTCACTGTTGAAAAACGGTCGCCAAGGTTTGATGAGTGCCTGATTTCATTGTGTGGCATCTCATATCAACACACAAATGTGCCTAAACTATTTTTTTTTTTTTTTACACCAAAGTAAAGTACAATCACTTCCCGTTCCCCTGATACCAATAACACAAAATGTGGAAAATTATAAAATGCTCTTTATACCTGGTCACATAATGCACTATGTGCTGAAAAATGGCTTCGACAAGAATGCTTTTTTTTTTTTTTTTGTAATTCCGTAACTGAACCCTATGAGCTGTTGTACTAAGTTGTTGTTAGATTCTATGGTTATGGTTTTTATAAGCTTTTCAACCTCCTGTAGTGGTGGTTATCTCAGCTGTCCACAACTGTGGTAAAAAATTAACTTAACACTATTGTGTTATGTGATCAATTAATTCTGATGTTAGATTCTGTACATTGTCTCCCTTACAAATCAGAAATGGCCGTTTATTGTGAGATAGGTTTAATGATGAAAATAACAAATATTTCGTGCCAAAACAGTTAATTGTTTTTTTTTTACAGCACATTTTGTCAAGTAAACATCAATATAGCTATATGAGTGGCTGTAGCAGCAGGGCTATTGTTTGAAGTGTGAAAGAAAGTAACTGGGCAGTTGGAAAATCTGAGGAAAGCATGAAACGGGAGATGGTGCAAGAGTTATCTCAGATCCTCGAGACTATCCTTGGTGGTGATTCTGCAGATCTGACTTTTAGGCAAATTTCTAAACAAACTGATATAGAAACATTTACTAAACAATACAGGTTAAGTTCTTAAACTCAATATTAGTAGGAGGATAATAGTTGAAGAATGCAAAATTTAAAATGTTTCCTTTTTTTCAAGGCAGAAATTTATCACTGTGTTCTTGGTGTCACATTTTTCATTATTGCAGATTTATCTTATGGTTTTGTTATGTTTTTTATTTAGTTTTACGGGGCTGTAAACTTTGCCAGATTCCCATTTTGTTTTGAGGAAAAAAATACACATATATTTAACATGAAGAAATAAGGGCTTTTTCTTTTTATTTGACCTTTAAAGAAAAAAAACTTAATTAATTAGCATTTGTTACATAAACTCACTGTTTTATTGTTGTTGTTGTTATTGTTGTTTATTATATAGGAGAAATATGTTAGTCTGCATCACTATCTGAATTTATTATTTTTTTCAGTGATCTTAATACTTGTAGCAGTGACTTCTCTTCTAAGGCCATTACAAGCTCATATTGCCCAAAAAGTATATGTAAATATTAAATAATTTATTATCAAGTGTCATGGCTGTTTTGCATTGGTTTTGCTGCATGGCTACATCTTGTGTCTGTAAAATGGACTTGTTCTGAATTTCCATGTTGCTAGGGCTTGATAGTGTGGTATCATAGCTGAAATGGAATCGTGCACAGTGGCACAAAATATCAGGTCTTTTTCAGTTTAAATGCACAAATCTTTTGTTACTTTTTCTGTTGTTTTTTTTTTTAACTCTTAATTTGCCCTATTTATTACCTTCATTTTACAGTAATAAGCTTGATTGTATGGTATCGTAGCTGAAATGGAATTGAATACAGTGGCTCAAAATATCGAGTCTTTTCAGTTTAAATGCACTAATCCTTTGTTACTCTTATTTTTTTTACTTTTACTTGCCCAGTTTATTACCTTTGTTACAATGATAAGCTGGCAAATAATGACCGGTAGTGTATTGATTGTGTACATTGTAGTGCTTTTCACATTGGAGACAGACAAGCAGGATATCCCTTAAGATGTTTCATCTCATAATTTTAACTAACTTCAGTGTTACACCAGTTTTGCTAAGCATCAGTGGTATGGTCAATCTCTATTGGTTCATCCACTGCTGACCTTTACGCTGCCCACTGAGTGTGATTCAACTGGCACCAGTGCTCACCAGTGCTCTATTTTGCCACAAGCAATCAGAAGCGCCAGCTTTTCTTCAGATTATCTAAGGCATACCATAAATCGACAGCAAAAGTTAATTAAAGGTTTTATAGATTTGAAAACTGCTGAATATATCCATCTGAAATTTGGCTCCCAAAATTGTTGCAAAGAGATCTCTGTTTCTACTTACAAAAAAAAAACTGGAAAAAAAAAAAAAAGGCTTACTGTATTCTAAAAAGGCTATAAAAATTGAAGAGTGAAGTCGTCAAAGTGTTTGATCCAAATTGTATGTTCAAAAGAATGATGTACCGGTATTCAAAACATCAAACACGTTGTCTTTGAGTAACATTCAGTTTAATGTTTAATCATCCAAAATGCCAGCATCCAGGTGTGCACGCTTGCCATACACTTTAGTCGCAGGGCAGTATTGGTTTGAGCTGTAGTTAAATAATCACCCACAAAGGCTTTGGTTTGTCCTTGAGGTCGTTACGTGAAGAAACAGATTGTGCATCTGACTTGGGGCCTCATCACTACCTCATCTGCCAATCATCAGTTTGCAGGTCCATCAAAAGCTTTTACGTATAGATGCGAAATGCCTGTCAGTGATTGGAGCATTCAGATCAGAGGGAAAAAAAGGAGGGGCTGGTGGTGGGTACACCGTAGATGAGAGACCCAGTTTTCTGACACGCCTCTTACGTTGTTAGCACGGAGGGGGGGGGGGTCAATGTGTCCTCTAGCTTACCATGAGCAATTAAATTCCAATGCCAGTGGTAGACATTGGGTGACCACTCTGAGATGAAATAGACTTGCAATCGCTCACAGTATATAAATGAAAGGTTCACGTGTGCCAGAAAACATGATTGTTTGTTTGTGTCGGGGTTCAACGACACATCAGCTGGATTACGGGCTATATTGTGTCAACAAATACGGAAAGATACTTTTACACGTCAAGAAGAAGAGAGGAAGAAAGTGGGACAGAAGACAGGAGCAGGGAGAGAGAGAAGAGGATGTCTTCCCTGGAATGTCGAGGATGGCACTCCATGGAAGACATCCCACCTGATGGCGGGCCTACATCACCTGCAGGTGGCGGGGCTGTCAAATTTCCTACTTTAATAGTATTTCCTACTTTTTGCCTGTCAGTTATTTCTCTGTTGGCCCCAAATCCAGTATTATTTACCATTAACCTACTTCAGTTTTACATGTTGCTAAACAATATGCCAGGAACTTTTCCTACTTTTTAATGTAGACAGATTGACATCCCTGAGATGGGAGCAGAGAACCTACTTATAAACCCCCAGGGTACCAAAAACCATGAACACTGGGAGATTCAGAACAAGTCCATTGTGAAGAATTCTTTCTTTGGCAAGCAAATGTCATGTTGTCTTCATTCAGGTTATACATAGGGTGATTGTGGTTAAGTTGAGTGAGGGAAAAACTAGTGATTTTTGTTATCATTTTCTCACAGATTGTTGTCTGTCATTCTGAAAACGAACAATTAAAAAAAAAAAAAAAATGATTTGAAGTAATTGAACCTCTTGTTTTCTGTTATGAAAAGTTGTTTCAGTTATTGTGTTGCATGTTTGGTCGACTCTCTGGTTCCAGAAGAGTTTTGTACTTTCATTCATTCATTTATTCATTCATTCATCTCTCAAATTTGGTGGGTGCTAGGGAGTGGGGAGGGGGTAGAAGTACCAGTGATGACATCCTGACAGACTTTTTCTATCTGGCCTGATGTTATGAACTTAAGGGACCATTGGCTCTCTGGTGCCAGAAATGCTTTGTACATTCACTTTCATTCATTCATTCATTCATACATTCATCCATTCATTCATGCATTCATTCACCTCTCAAATTTGGTGGGTGCAAGGGCGTGGGGAGGGGTTTGGAGCACCAGTGATAACATCTCACAATCTTTCTTCCATCTGGCCTGATGTTATGAACCTGGGGCCCTACACTTTTCAGATCAATCTTATTGACTTAACATCAGATGGCACGGAGAGATCGGGGTTGAGACGGTCGTAAGACCAGCTGATGTCTACACACTATTGAGATCAAGACTTAAGATCAGCATCTACGATTGTTGATCTTCTTTATTACAAAGTCACGATTCGGGTTTGGCTCAAATTCTTGAACATATTGAAGTAATGCATCATAAGTCTGATCTCTTGATGATTTATTGTTGTAATGTTTCGATTAACCCTTTCATAAACACTCATAGTTTCGATATGCATGTCGTTGAACGAAATTCAGTAGGTTTTCCCTTGACCAAGTAGTCATGTTGTCAACTGTGCCCAAGTATAATCAGTGTTGAGCAACAACTCAGCTAGGCTAGATTTTGAACTGACAAGAGTTCTTTAACGTGCGTAACGTATACACAAGACCTCCGAAATATATTCGCCCTTAACCGAGAAGGCTAGATGTCGGACTTCCCTTCCCAGAGAAAGCCAGAGAAATGTTGAGAAACTGAAATATTGCATGTTTCAAAATTCACTTTGCAACTTTTTTATACCATTTTTACACCCAGAAAAGGAAGTACTTTTAAGAGAAAACAAAAGCGCAAAATCGCATTTTTGGGGCAAAATCCATATTTCAGGACGCCCTCCCCCAACTCTTAAACCATGCTGTGAAAATACATGTACTGTACGTCTTGCCTTGACCAAGTATTGCTTTTGAGGACCGAAGAAACAGAGAAACAAGTGTTCTGTCGGTAAATGCCAGTTGATAAACAAAGGAAAAAAGTGACACAGTTTCAAAGTATCAGGAATTTGTTTTTTAATTAAAAAATACTGATTTCTTTTCTTTTTTTTTTGTCTCGGGTAATACATGTGGAATGTTTTGGTTTACAACAAACGCATCATAGTTGACAAGAATAAGGTTTATAGAACAAAATACTGCATGGCAAACATCAGCTCCTGCCATCCTGACAAATCATGGGATATACATGTAAATAATAATAATAATAATAATAAAACGAAGAAAAAGCAAAGAAAGAAAAAAAACAAAAAAACATGACACTATCTGAACATGAGATGCATTCCTTATAAGAGTTTGTCTGGTCAAGCTGTTCAATTGTTGGGAGGGGTTTAAAAAAAAAAAAACACTAAAAAAAAACAAAACAAAAACAACAACAAGTTCTTTGTGCAGGCAAGAATAACGTTAACTTTGAGAGCCTTTCATTGGGATGGTATTAAGGCTGTGCTTTAAGCGATTACTCAAAATCTCATGTTGAAGATTACTGTTACTGCCATAGTATTTCAACCTTTTTATTTTTAGCTGATTGTACATATACTTTGTTAACTAAAATGAAAAAGAAAATAAGGGTGCATGCCATGGTAATGTTCCAGTCGCACTGAAGTGATATCATTTATCAACAGCCTTTCATGACAGCCGGTAAAAAAAAAATATAAATAAACAAATAAATAAATGCATGTACATGACGTATGCCTCAGCATACAAGAACTTGGTCTTCAAATGAATTAAGAAATTGAAACAAATCCCCTGTACTTTCACTACTTTTAACATTTTCTATTTAATATCAGATTCAAGAGCCATTTGTCAGACGTCTTTAATGATCAAGATGTCTTTTTCAAATAAACGTGTCTCACACCACCGCTTTGCTCAGTCCTATTACATAAACGCGCCTTTACTAGACAGTAGTAATAAGTTTTTGAGGCTTTTTACTCTTTTTCAACAGCTAAGTGTATGTATCTCATCCGTCTTTACCAGACACAAAAGGGATTAAACAAGTATATGTAGTGCAAAGAGGAGAAAAAAAAAATACTTCTTGCGACCTTTGCTTGAAACATACACCATGAAAAAATTTTTAAAAAGTATAAAGAGAATGTTTTCTTCGTATTGTTATAATTTTATCAAATTTTTGGGTGATTAGTCTTTCAAATGACAAGAGATAAAGGGATTTTTCTCTCTCATTGCGCTGTTTACTCGAAACCCCTTTTGTCAGGCAAAGGGAGCTGATAGAGCTGATCAAAGTGATCTCCCCTTACGCTAATGGCGACCGAGTCCCTCTTGTGGAAGAGTGAGTCAGGGGCAGATACTCTGCCTTCAAACTCAGCCCTCTCCGCGGAATGAGAGTTTCTTACCTTCTTCTCTTCTGAACATGGCCCAGCCATATTCTACTCTTCATGCATAGCCGCAGAGATTATTTTGTTTTGTGTTGGATTTTAGATTACACCTCTCTCTTTGTGTGCTGTTGTAGTAAGTATTTGAAACTCTCATGAATCTTGACTTCCACAAAGCGTAACATGTAAACTTAACGATAAGAGTTAAAACCTATCATGTATAAACATCATGTGCAGCGATAATTGCAGATAATGAAAATAACATACCATATGCAAAGACTGTAGAATACTACATCACTCATGCACAGAAAAAATACATAATACCATCATTGTTTAGTTTTGTACAGATCTGCATTATATAATGTTCCATAACAATAACAAATGAGACACACTTTCATCTCATATATAAAAATAATATTAATAATAATAGTAATAGACAGGAGGAAAGAAAATGGGGGTGAGGGGGGGGGGGGGATAAGAATTAAAAAAAAAAAAAATAAACACGAAGCACAACACAATATACACGAAAAAATAACTTATGTAAAAAAAGATGTGTAAAAATTAGTATCACATTTTTCTGATAATTTGTTAAAATATTTTAATTGTCTCACAGCCAGTCAAAATGAGTTGTATGTTGATTTTGCACTATAATATAGGGTTTTTAGTATCATGTGATAGTTTATTTCATACCTTTTTTAGGTGGTGAAAAATTTGAGCTAGCTTTATTTTAGCCAGAGATATTTCAATTCCAAGAGACGAGGCGATGATCGAAATTCTGAGAAAATTTAGTTCAAATGAACCGCTGAACGCATAAAGCTAAATACCTACCTCACAAACACCCGATTTTAATGAAGGAATATTTATACATCAAGGGTATAGTAAGACCGACATTGTCCTGTTCAGAAATGAATGCACTTTCGAATGATTTCAAAGCCTGATTTCTCGGTTCTAGCCCAGCGACTGACGCGTCATTTCGACTGGCCGCGAGACAGTTGATGAGTAAGAGACTAGTGAAATTATCACCCTTAACTACTCTATCACACAATCTTTGGTATCACAAATATAACATGTATGGTTACCATCACATTATGCTACAAAACGCTCACTTGTCTTTGCTCTACAAAGCCAAGTGCGAAACTACAATCCACCAAAAAAGCCTGAGTCATATTCCAGGGATGTCAATCTGTCTCCATGAAAAAGTAGGAAAAGTTCCTGGTATACTCTTTAGCAACATAAAACAAGTATGTTAATGGTAAATAATACTGGATTTGGGGCCAAAAGAGAAATTACTAACAGCCAAAAAGTAGGAAATCTTACTAAAGTAGGAAGTTTGACATCCCTGATATTCACAGGCTTGATATATACTTAACCCTTAACTTCCCTGACTTTTGAATTGTTTACCACTGCCCAAATATTTCCCTTTGTTATACACTAGCGCTAATAAACAAGCATTGCACAAAATGCAAAACAACAACAACAACAACAACAACAACAACAACACACAAACACTTTCCTTCTTTCTTTTTGAATGTTTATTAATCACGAAATATTTTGACAAAATTATTACGAAGTAGAAAACATTTCGCGGGCTGAGTTCTTTGTTGCTCTATGTCGACTTTTGGGCTTTTTGGAGATATATGTATACAATGCCATATGACAGAGAGATAGTAAATCTACCATATGATGTAATTATTTCACTCGATCACTTGCCCAAACAGGTAGATTTTGAAAATCATTTTGTCCAATCTCCTATGTGCAAAAACAGTTGCTAAACATAAAACATCAGTTTTCTCAAAATGCCCCCCCCCCCCAAAAAAAAATGGAGATAGAGCAACGGAGAACTGAGCTCACGATTTTCCTTACACTATGATTTTGTTTTTGTAGACATTTTCAGAATGTATGATTCACCCAAAAAGAGCAAAAATGATTTTAAAATTTAAAAAACAAACAATGTTTGTTCATTGGCTTGGTATCAAACAGGAAAGTAAATAACTTTGTGAAAAAAAAAAAAAACCCTACTGTTCATTCCCGTTTGGAGTGAACTACACTTTATCGCTTAACTAAGCGACCAACTTAGGCTGAACACCTAGAGGTGTCATCTTGTATTGGCAATAGATATTCAGCAGTTTAAAAAACAAGTGGCTAAAACAGTATGTCATGTCCAGTATCATTCTGTACAAATTACATGTATGATGTATGTCGATATCAATTCTGATCCACAGTGCATGAAATGGGTGTACAAATTATACATAAGCTGATTTAAAAGTAGCAAGAAACACCAATCATATCTGCTCGATTTTAAAACAAAAACCAAAATCTGTAACGGTAACAAAAAGTTGAAGCTGTCTTGGTCATTCAATGCCTCAAGTTATAAAATTATACACAGCTTAATTACCACATGTACATGTACATTTTGATTGTGCGCGTAATCAGGATAAGAGAATATCTGTCTGTGTAATGCAAGACCTGAAATTCCTACGAAAATCCTGAAGAAATCCATTTACCTCAACAGATGACGGAGATTGATTATAAATGTATTATCTAATCATCTTGGGTTTCCTCTCAAAAGAGACGACTTATAACGAGTGTGTGAATTAGAATAGGCCCCAAGCTCAGCTAATGGCAAGCATTGCAATACATGTGCATGTATACACAAATAATAATAATTATAATAATAATTATAATAATAAAGGGTTGTTCTATAGGCTTGGCATTTTTTTTTTTTAGTCATTGATGTTCTTTTTAAACTGTTGGTAATTACCCATGACAAGTAACCACATCAAAAACATTATATTGATAAGACCGGGCACTAAGCCAATTTTGAAGTTACCGCGACAAGCAGCGCCCGTAAACATCGAGAGTGTACAGCCTGCCGTAAACAACAATGGCGGCAACATGAAACCAAGAAGAGGAGGGCAGTGGTGTGCAGGCATTGATTACACAAATTCAAGAACCATGACAGGTCATTTTTTCGTTTGCTCAAAAAAGATCCCAGAAAGCTGAGTTAGAGAACAAATTGATCCAGGTGTTGAATACAAAATCAATTACGGAATTGGAGCAGCAGGCTATTTTTAGTGACGCAAAGAAGAGT
The DNA here is from genome assembly GCA_038406235.1 of Peronia verruculata. Lineage (NCBI taxonomy): Eukaryota > Metazoa > Mollusca > Gastropoda > Systellommatophora > Onchidiidae > Peronia > Peronia verruculata. Next base: position 12,511 of record JBCAUA010036220.1, on the reverse strand, counting down.
GTGTACACGCTAGGAGGAGGCGCAGCTGTGTACCCATCTTTTTTAATGCGGCGAAGAAGAGAATGTCTGGTCTTATCTGTATAGTATAGTGTCTACTTTGGCTACAAAACAAACAAAAAATACTTAGATATCGGGAGAGAGTGGAGCCAGCAATGAGCCATTTTTTTTTTCCAGCCAGTTAGGCCGAAAACATACTGGTCCGTCCGATTGGCAGCCACCAAAAGGTGGGCTGATGTTGGAGCAAAACGTAAACAAAGTTCATTCGTCAGACTGTCGTCTTCGTTTGTATTAGGTACAATTGAATTTTAAAAAAAAATAATAATAAATAAGAACTGCTTTATAGGCAATAAATCGAAAAATCTGCACCCATATCTAATTTTTGGTCGCTCATTTCAAATTTAAAAAAAAAAAAAAATGATGGAAAAAAAAGGGTAATTTTTGCAGAAGTATGGCCCGCCTGGGCCATTTTTAGACACGTGAGTAAAGTTCAATCAACAAATCGAAGGAAATGAAGTATGTCGTACTTTAATCTGACTGACTTCTGTCAGCCGACGGCAGTCAGAGATGAGATTTTACAACATTAGCTTTGTCTATGTTTTCCTTCTTGCACCACTTCAATCCAAGGACATTTTTGTCGGATTGTCGGACTAGTATGTTTTCGGCCTTAGGTTATTTCCCTCCGCCAAGTACATTGTAAGACGAGGAAAAACAAATACAAAAACAAATGCCTACTGCGGCGATGTAGAAATTTTATTTAGGTTCTGGGCCAGGGAAGCAATTTTAGCCATATTCATCTCGCTTCTAAAAAAGCTATGAGCTGAATACTATTCACGAGTCAACAGAGTTGAGGGCACATGGCTTCAATAAGTCTTAAAAAATAATCTTAAAAATAAAAACCCTTTGTTCCTGTCATAAACTATCACAATGAGAAAAAAATATTTTCATCACAATGTGAAATTTTCAGAATTTTCTGGTTCTGTTTCAGAGAGCAGGAAAGAAGAGGATATTCCCCTCCTTAGCTCTTGTACTGGGCAAAGAGCAGTAATCTGGCTGACGGTCAAAAAGGCCAATAAAGCAATGCCCTTTCTTGTAGGCCAACATCTGAACTACTCTGATTCAAGCACTACTGGAGTCAACAAAGGGGAAAGAAAAGAAAAGAAACTGCATTATCAACTTGTAAACTGCATTATCACAATGTAATCAACATTTCATCTCAGTTATAGTCTAAATGACATATTATCGAAACTGAGGGCACATAATGTACTACTGCACTATCGCCTTAAGTTTGCTCTACTCCACATATTCCGTAATGAGCTGCAGGTTTCCAAAGTTCTGATATAGATCTAGTAAGACCATACACGATTTATGCATTGTAAGTAATTGAAAGCTAATGGGAAGGCACATAATCTCCTGGTAAGTACAAACAAGATTTTGTAAAACATTCTGACATAACATGATTTATTTACAAAATATTATGATACGTATTTTACTATAACATTCATTTTCGTAAGGAAAACAAATGTAGCGTCGGCAAATGATAAAGTTAATAAATGGTCTCTTACTCTTGACAGGACAGTTCATGTTATACGTACATAATGTCTAGTTGGCTACTCAAAAGAAAAGGAAACAAACAAACAAACAAACAAACAAACAAACAAACAAGAAATGAATGAATCCAGTCCCATGTTAAAGTTAATGAGGTATTTCAAGGCTGGTCATATGACAGGCGGGTTATCGCTCAAATACTTGTGTTTTTGATTTGTGTACATGCTCTGCGCGCAGCAGCCAGCTCTTGACTGACTGTAAACATTGACACATGTCCATATCATATATTGTGTGAGCGATGGGTCGTGCGGCAGATCTCGAGACGGACTTCATACGCTTACTCCATGTTATTTGCATTCGTCCTCATTAACTTTGATTCTCAGCAAAAAGGATATTGCGCTAAGCTAAGGTTCTTGGACAATCTGTTGTAAGAATCAGTGGTCTTTCTAGGCTGGTAAGAGCTGGCCATCCCTGAGAGTTTGCCTTACAGGGACCGAGATAAACATCAATAAGATGGCTGAAAGGCGAAATCGGATCTTAACGTCTTGTTGATGCCAGTTTGTCACGTCTCCGACTTCAAGAAACCAAAGGCCAGAGTTAAGAGTTTGTTCTCATTACACCAATACTACTTAACGAACACTCTTAGAAAGAATCACGAAGAGCTATATTGGTGCCTTCCTAGTGACAAAATACGAGCACTTAGACTTCACCTTGCCGGTCATTGTACGCGACGTCCAAGAGCAGTTGCCTTACAGCTTGTATGTACTGCTGGAGTGAGAGCGAACAGGGAATAAAGATAACAGACTTCATTGATCTTCTCACGGAGGCTATTGGCCTCGAAAGTATCGCTGGGATCAAGACACCATGTCAGACAGGAGCAAGTAGATAGGGCACTTCAAAGAGGTTCGATCGAGACTTAGGTATAACTGCATTGTAACTTGGCCGTCTATTTACACGACTAGTCTCAGCAGGCCTACGCTACTCACGATAACGGAAAAATCGGGAGCGCTGTCTCACGTGTCGGCAAACAAAGAAAATCCTCTCCTCTACACGCCAGTTCTTTTCTTCCGAGTGATTAAAATGAACTAGACCAACCCCGCTGGCTTAACCTGCTGGGACCCTCGACAAGCGCGTCCACCCTAACGCTAACGTGTAGGTCCGACGAGCGGGTGACGAGTGTTCAAGATATACCCAGTCGTGTAAATAGACACTTCCTTGTAACTTAGATATAATAATGGTGCATAGACCGAAAGAATTTCTCAAACTTTTTTTTTGGTAAAGGCTCAACTACTCAACGATCGATTAATACCAGAAATGTCAAAGGATCAGAGTGGTCAACGACTTGCTTATCCATCTTACTTGGAATTCTTTCTCAGACAGTGCACAGTAAAAAGATAGGCTAGCCATTTACATCATCTTAGAACACAAACTGTCATTTTTTTAAACCAAAAAAATATATTTAACAAGATAGAACCCCTGCATTCTGACGGTCTCTGTTAACATTTTAAGCGCCAAAAGGTGTGTTTCTGTTAGAGTTACCAGGAAGGGACAAAAGGTTTGCATAGTGATCAGAAACCAGGTGATCTTTTTCTGACCTCTCATAGTCTGTGTTCCTGCCATTCCTGTGCATCAAGTTATTAACTCAATGCATCTCTGCAACAGACACATTACCAGAGTCTTATATGTCTTCATCATATCAGGAATATTCGAGACAACCCCCAGCAGGAAGTTGAAAGACGTACAAAGAACGTAATATCAAGAAGAAGCAGGTTATCCCATCACTTCTAATCCCTACCTTTTCACAGTCGATGGTCTCTAATTACTTTAAACTCGGCAAATGTCACTGTCAATAATTAAAATCCTGGAGAAATCAAACACGTAATTGTCGCATATTTTTTTCCACGGACAAGGATAACAAACACTCCAGATATAGATCTATGTCTGTCATCATAGTATGAGCACGTTCCCTCTGGAGGTGGACGCTGGTGCATTTTGAGGGAGACCTCATTCTCGAGAGAAACAGGCTAAAGTTGTTAAGAAGTTTTTGAAAACAATACAATCATGTACATGGTATGGCATAAATATCACCCACATTGCATAAACAGACTGACGAGTTCAGAGTATGATGAAATGAAAGACAAAACAACATCACTAGCAAATAAATCACCACACCATTTGTTTGCACTGTATTAAAACACGGCCATTGTTGTCATGAGGAGTCGAGGGCAACCGGGAACAAAATATATTCTTAAAAAAAAAAAAAGAAGAAGAATAAAAGACAGGAAGAAAGAAAGAAAGAAAGAAAGATGGGAAGAAAGAAAGAATGAATGAGAGAAGAAATACAGAAAGAAAAAGAAGACATCAAAGAAAAAATGAAAGGAAAATAATGAAAGAAAAAGAAAATTCATTCAAACATTAAAATAGGATAATTATAGGTAACGGTTTCGATGAGAATGGTTAAGATCACAGTATTATGAGCTACCAAGTGTCTGTATAAGGCTTCGCGTCTGGACGTACACGTATTTTTAGGGAACAGATAAGGGTCTTCCCTTCAACAAACAAGGGATAAAAGAATCAATTAAAACGTATGTCGCTTTAGATTAACAGCATGCTACTGTAGAAACTAGTGAGCCGCACTTCGAACATATGCACGCCTAGGCGTAGAAACAGTAGATCTGAAGACTCCTGGAATCTTGATCATCTCAAAGCATCACCATCAACAACTCAACCATCATCCCCAACTTAAAGAACGCAAAGCTACACAGTGAGACTCCCAGATATATTACATCGCTAAATACAAGGTTAATACAAGGGAGTAACTTTCAAGATGGATCGAGAAATTCTTGAATCATACTGTCTTTTTCATACAAGGTAAACAATGCCTTGGGATAGATTTAAAAAAAAAAAGCCGAGTCTATTTACACGACTACTCTCACCACGTTACTTACGATAACAGAAAAAATCACGAGCGCTGTCCCACGTGCCGGCAAACAAAGAAACTCCTCTCTCCTATACACCACCTCCTTTTATCCTAGTGATAAAAACGAAGTAGACCAACCCCGCTAGCTTAACCTGCTGGGATCCTAACGCTAACATGTAGGCCCGACGAGCAGGTGATAAGTGTTCAAGATAGACCCAGTCGCGTAAATAGACACTTCCATAAAAAAAAAAAAATGAATGATGAAACAAAGCAACTAAATACTGATGCCCCTGACAATGAACTATAACTTTTATCAACATATCAACGTTGGTATATTCAATTCTCTTTCCTACAGACTGAGAGAGAGCGGAACATTCATGAAGATGCGTCTGATCTCAGATTAAAATCAAAGGCATCATGCATATCTATCTGATTATGTACATTTTACCTGACTGCATTCAACATAACTGTCTTACCTCTAACGAGAATCACACGCACCTCAGCAGATCGCTTGGGAGTTTTTTTTTTTATTTTTATCACTGATGTCTTACCCACAGCTGCATAAATTGGATACGGTATGGAGAGAAAATTAAATTCAATACGAAATCTCGGGTAATTCGTTGTACGTTATTAGCTCTGTCACTACATGTATATGCAAATTCTCGTCATACACACAAATTCAAACCGGGTATAACCAAATAGAGAAATGAATTAATAAATGAATAAGTGAAAGAATGAATAGATAAATAAACAATCAACAAATAAATGAAAAAAAAAATAAAGAATGCATGATAAATAAATATATAAATAACAAATAAATAAATACATAAATAAATAGATTAATTTAAAAAAAAAAAAAGTAATTTGCCAGAGATACAAATCAGGCTGAAGACAGTATTAGATAACGTGTACACAAAGAAAACTTAAAAAAAAAAAAGAAAAAAGAAGACCCAGCGAGAACGGGGGCTAAGGGATGCAGGGACAGAAAGAAAGGCAAAGGAATATCAATGGGGGAAAAAAAAAAATCACAATTAAAACATGTGAACAATATTACCAGGCAGTTCAGGTTTTCACCTGCAAACAAGTATGTGCAATCATTTTCTTACTGTTATTAAGCTTAAATGTACACTAGTCAAGGTGTCCATTGAGAGAAAAAGTCATTCGTAGCATATACAAACATCCACTTTAGTTGTACAGAAGTCAGCATCATAAATCTATGTTGCTGCCCCGCTCATTGTTTGAATACAGGGTGAAGACAGTGGGCACCTTCAGCTGGACCCCGAGCTTCGCCTGCCTACTGAGATTCGACGACTCGGCGTGCAAATTCGCGTTGGAGGAGATTTCAGAGGCGTTGGATTCACGGCGAGAGTGGAAGAAATCGTTCAAGGCATTGGTTAGACGCGTGCCCAGGTTACGCATGACGTCCGTGCGGGTGCGCATACCCACGTTGCTGGCGCGGCGTATCCGCTGCTGCACGGCCAGGGCGGTGATGTTGCGCATGGCTCGCTGCGCCTTGAAACTTCTCCAGGACCGCTGCAATGTTCGGGCAGCCACGTCCTCTTTCTTCCGCTGCAGGGTGGTGGATTTCACCGTGATATTCACCCTGGACGGGAAATTTTGAGCAAATTTAGTCTCCATCTGAGATTTCAGAGCCATCAATTCTTCGGTCTCTTCAACCTCCGACAGCACGTTCCTCACCAGTGATATCAAAATGTCTAGGCAATGTATTTTCTCTCCCTCCATGATGGGGATGTTGAAGGACACGAGAGCGATTTCGTTGGGTTTAGGAATCTGTAACGGAGGTTCCAACTCGTTGACAAAGTCGGCCAGCTGCTCGTATTTTATAAACTGCGTGGCGTGAGGGTCGTACTTCTCCCACACCACGTAAAACATGTCAAAGTCGTCCTCTGTTATGCCCAGCTCTTCTTGGGCGTGAGCCTGGTTGAAGTTCTCCAGGATGACGGCGATGTACATGTTGATGACGATCAGCCACACGATAATGATGTAACTGACCATGAAAGGGATGGCCAAGTATGGAATACCGCAGTCGCCAGTGGCGTATTTGATCCTCTCGCCATCTGACCGAGTGTAGTAATCAGGATCGCAGTAGGGCTCTTTGATAAGCAGGGCTTCCAGGACATCGTTCCAGCCGGCGGAGGTGGCCAGACGCAGCAGGAGCATGAAGCTGTTGCCGAAGGTCTCGAAATTGACCACCTCGTCCATGATGCCGTTGATTTTGACGTGGCCGAAGGAGGACATGCCGATGATGGAGTACATGTACATGACAAGGAAGAGCAGCGCCCCGATGTTGAAGATGGCCGGCAAGGAGATAATGAGGGCGAAAAGAAGCTTACGGATGCCCTTGGCTGCTTTGATCAGTCTCAACACTCGCCCAATGCGGAACACCCGGATCACGCGAAGTAACGTGGGTGTCACGAAGACGTTGGACAGCAAATCCTGCAAGAGGATGCCTGAAAATATGGGGACAACAAAACCAAAAATTAGTCAATAATTTGATGTTATTTTTTCCTTCATTCATCCATTCTTTTCAGTCTAAATAAAAATTTGAAAAGGGTGGGGGGGGTGGGGGGAGAGAAGAGACACTAAATGTAAATAAGAACGTCTTTAAAATAAAGTTCAAAGAGGAATTGCCTACAGAAAACGATAAAATTATTTTAAAAAAAACAAAAAAACTGTAGGTTAGCAAGAAAACGTGTCCATTGGGAGAAAGCTCTGCCCAAACACAGTGCTACAAATAGTCAAAGCCGCGTTGTAGAAACATGTGATAGAATATCTTCAAAGCACTATGCTCCGTTGATCATGTTCAAAATGATAACTTCAGAGCATCACTCACATTTCCGGAGATTTGGCTAAGAAAAGTAAGTAATGACAACATTCAGTGAGTAACCAACAACAAGGTGCATAATTATGTTTATAGAAGAATCACTTACTATACTTTATATGTTTTGGTCAGCAAAGATTCTTGTGTCGATACGAGACAGAAAAATGCTTCCTACAGACTCATACACGCAGCGAAACGGAGCATGTGTAACACACATATGGGTAGGCCTAAGTCCTTGTACAATGTTTGCTTGATAAGTCTATTGGCCTTTGCTCAGTCTTATTACAAAGCTCCTATTATCTATGTTATCAAGAAGATAACGAAGGCAAATATATATAAGATATGTTTTATCTATTTGCCTTCGTTATCTTCTTCTTCTTTAGCAGATTCGCCCCTTTCGGAGGCTAGCAAATCCTTGAAATCTTAGTTCTCACAAAAATTATAAAATACACAGTTATGATGAATTAAACTGTAAGACATCAGTCTTGGTGATAACAGTGGTGCTAAATAAACAATATCCGATATAAATGAAGTAGTTGAACACTAAATTCAACGCTAAAATATTGTTAACAAAAAGATGAAAGGATGCAAAATTATGTCAACAGAAATAAATTTGGCATTAATTTGTGGTGGACTCGGCCGGGATGGATTCATGCAGGTGGAGTGTGGTTAAATACTGAAAATAAGGGTTGCAAGTTTGCTATTATGCTTTGGCACGAGTAAGTGAGTGACAGATCCGTACGTCCTCCTGGTCTGTGCACATAACTATTCAGTGTCAAGATTGTGGCAGTAAATCTGGGTGTTTGCTAAAGTTAACACACATAAAGAATCAGAGAAAGGCAGTTCTAGGGACTATTGTAATAGTGCTATACATGAATGATCCATAGAGACTATAAGTGTCAGAGAAAATCTGTTTTTTTTTCTTCTTTTTAGCAGATAACGACTAGAGACAGAAACAAAGCGAGAAAACAGACTTAACATGTAAACGAGTAAGACAATCTCACATATTGGATTCTGGCTGAGAGAACCTAAAACATGTTAACATTAAGTGTCTATTTACGCGACTGGGTCTATCTTGAACACTCGTCACCCGCTCGTCAGAACTACTTGTTAGCGTTAGGATGGATTTGCGCTGGTCGAGGGTCCCAGCAAGTTAAGTCAGCGGGGTTGGTCTGGTTCATTTTAATCATTAAAAAAAAAAAAACACACACACACACACAAAAACTGGCGTGTACGGGAGAGAAATTTCTTTGTTTGCCGACACCTGGGACAGTGCTCGTGATTTTTCCGTTATCGTGAGTAACGCACAGAGACTAGTCGTGTAAATAGACTCGGCCTGACATTAACCCTTAACACAAAGAATTGAAGACTCCACGGCGCAAGGAAATGTGAACAATAATGATATTTTTGCTCCCTCGACACCAGAACCTTACTTTACACCTGCCTGACTTCTCTCTAAAATCAGTAATTCATTTGATTGATTAGACATTCCGTTCAAGATTTCCAGTATTTCTCTGATCTACATCAAATGTCTTTAAAACATTAGCTTTCTGTTTGTCGTTTGCACTACATTTTGAGTCAAAGGGTCTGTTATGCACGGGCTCGGTAACTGCTTCATCGCCAGCAACAGCTGTTGATATCTCGATATTTGTCTGACTCATTCTTTGACCAACAGCTAAATACTATAGTCTCTTATGCCCAGGCAGCGATGACTATCGGTTCAACAAAAGACAAGTAATAGAAAGTTGAGGCCAGTGTTGGACAAAGCAGGAGCAATAGACACTTCATAGACAATGAACTCCTATATTGCTCTGTTGACAGACCACGCACGTCCGACTATGACGAATAAGGAGTTTAACCTCCAGAGGAATGAAACTGCGTCTTAATCCCTGGGTAATTCTGTTTGTGGAAAGTTTCTTGGCACTGGTGGAGGAAATATGTGCAGCAGTGGTGGGGTTATCAGATAGTTGTAACAAGCAGGACATTGTGAAACAGTAGTGCAGACAAGACCTATGACAACCACAGTGACAGCGGTCAGTTTGTGGCACAGAATGACGACAACGACACGGTTTCATGCCTGGCTAATGTCAAAAGCATAGGCCTATCATTCTACAGTTCCCTTACTGTGTCCTAACACTCATACACCAGGCATGCTCAGACATGGAACAGCTGGTCTAATTACACAAAGTCTAGTGGTACATCGATTTGCTTGCATGTACCTGTCGTGTGTTTTAGGATCAAATCTGGGTGGAACAGAACGAAAAGGTAACATTAAAAGTAAACAACAAATTTCAGAATCCTTAAAATGTAGCAAAACTAAGTTTGAATAAACAAACAAATAAAACGAACACAGTGGGTGATGAGGTTTGTTTGTTTGTTTGTGTTGGGGTTAACGGCACATCAGCACGATTACGGCTATATTGTGTCAAACATGGTAAGATACGTTTACATGTCAAGAAGAAGAGAGGAAAGAAAGAGGGACGGAAGTTAGGATCAAGGAGAGAGAGAGAAAGACAGAGAGAGAGAGAGAGAAGTCTCCCTTAAAATGTTGAGGATGACTCTCTATGGGGGACATCCCATCGACGGCGGGCTTGCACCGCCTGCAGGTGGGAGCAGAGAACGAACCAACTAATAGACCCCAGGCCCACTCGGGAGAAATTAAATTTGCATGTTATGTAGATTTAGACGAGTCACTAGTCTCGCACACCAAATTTGTCGCAATGTAAAGAACAAACAGGTAAACATAAAAATAAAAACAAAAACAAAAAAACTGCCATTATCACTTCGTTGCGACTTACTGATATTGTAAGGATTTCTGGTGTTACGTTTTTGTGCCACTCTGAATTTAGATGTTGGATTCAACCTATTTCGCTTTTCAGCCGTTCTTGTTGCCATAGCAGTTAGCCACTCAAAATGGCTCCTATAACCCACAACCTTACTTATTGTGGCAGCATAAACTGCTGACGTCATGGTCTAACTCTTTTAGTTGTCCGAATCATCTTGCGGGTTTTGAAATCTACAGTGCCATGTTTGTAAACCATATTTTTATATGCCTGTCATTGGCCAAGAATTTCCTACCGCTCGTCTTCAATAGGAACTGGCAAAAGATGAATTCTATTTTGTTTTTTTTTTTGTTTGTTTTTTTTTTCCTACTTTTTTTTTTACTTTTCCTTTTATCATAGCTTTGTTTCCGGCAAGTTTGTTTGTCTGTGTTAAAGTTTAACGACACATTAGTTACGATTACAGCTGTATTGTGCTAAATACGATACCATACGTTTAGACCTGGAGAAGAAAAGAGAAAAAAGAGTGGGACAGAAGACAGGAGCAAGGAGAGAGGGAATAGATCTCATTTCCGGAACGTCGAGGACGGCATTCCAAGTGAGACATCCCACTGGAGGCGGGATTTAACCGCCTGCCGGTGGGACCAAAGAACCTAATTAATATATAACCCAGCCCCTGCAGGGGTTGGGGGGGGGGTGGTCTGCTAAGTCCATAATTCTGTTCAGTTTTCTCAAAATCATTACTGAAATTGATCTGGGCAATAATCGTGACATGATCGTGTCGATGAGTAGTACACATGACCATATGAGTTTTGGCCCCAGGCCAGATCTGATATCTGTTTACATGCTACACAGACTATTTCTGTCTCCCCCATCGCAATTCTGACATTTATGAGGATATAATTAATCCGTGCTGATCTGATAGGAGACAGACAGACAGACAGAGTGACATACAGACAGACATCAGGGTTTAGCAGTGGAATTTGGATCTAATAGACAGACAATTGAGTACAAAGAGCATACATAGAGATAGACAGATGTAGAGACAGATAAGCTGGTGGGACAAATGGAGAGATAGACAGACGGCTGAGCAAATGGATGGAGAGAGGGCTCGAGAGTCGGAAAGACAAGACAAAAGAGACAGGAGGATTAAGAGAGAGAGAGAGAGAGAGAGAAAGAGACAGTTGCAATGGATAGAAAGAAGACTGATGAGACAGAGAGTCAATGGAACAACACAAAGAGAGAAAAAGAGGAAAGTTGGGCACACGGCTGAGCAAGACGGATAAAGCAACAGCCACAGAGAAACATGGAGAGAAAGAGAGCAAGATAGACTGGAAGAGAGAGAACAAGAGAGAGAGAGAGAGAGAGAGAGAGGGGGGCTCAAAGAAAAACTTCTGTTGATTAGTGCAACGATGATGTTTGATTGAAAACTAATTGTTTGATTAATTGACATATTTAGTGCTTGACAGATTGATTGACTGACTGACTGATTGATTGATTGCCATAATCAATAAGGTCAATATCTTTTGAATGACTGAATGATTAACTGATTGATTAATTATTGACTGATTGATTAGTTTTTCGATTGATTGATTGACTAAATGACTGATTGATTGACTGGTTGATTGATTGATTGTTTGATTGATTGATTGGTTGATTGGTTGATTGGTTGATTGATTGATTGATTGATTGATTGATTGATTGATTGACTGATACCATATCAGTTGGTATATTTTGGTTGACTGGATAGTTGGTTATTTGATTTATTGATCTGTCAGATAGGTTGCTTTAGCGACATCAATGCGTTGATTGTGATTGATGATTGATTGATAGATGGATTCATTAAATGACAATTTATTGATTGTCTGATCAGTTGATTAGTAGGTTGATTGCAATCAGACACCCGTAACTATCGGAAGTCACAGACTTCTCTGTTATTCTCCTAGACACATAAAACCCTGTTTCATTACCCAAACTCCCCGGAAATTAAGATGTCTGTGCTGACGATCAGAACGGAATCAGCCGCAATAAAACTCGGTTTCAATTAAGATCCACTTTGGTCTAAATTCATTTCAATTACAGTTCCGATTACAATCCAACTTCAAACAACCGGGTCTTCTTCTGTAGTTATTAGGTAATTGTTTGTTTGTTTTGTAGTTTGCTTTAAGTTTGCATTACGTCAATTTGATTTACTTCGCATTCATTTTTAGTGGCTTAGAGCAACAATATTTTCATGAGTTTATTCGGTAACCTGATGCGGTATGGCCATATCACGCGATCTTCAGGCTTTGCAAAAATGATCTTGCAGGGCACCGTTTCAGGAAGAAGAAGAAGAAGAGGCAGACAAAAGAAGAGATGGGATGACAATATACGAGAGTGGACGGGTCTGGAGCTTAAGGACACCTTGAGAAAGGCAGAGAACAA
>JBCAUA010036199.1:0-12118 GCA_038406235.1 Peronia verruculata | reverse complement strand
ACTTCAGTTTACGTTTTCTGACCACTGTTAAGAGATCATCATGCGGCCCAATAGCATTGGTGATCTTTCTACGGACTGTTAGGTAATGAATAAATAATGAATAAATGATTATGTGATTTTTCCACATGTTGAGGTAATAGTAAATAAACAATTTTCAGTAAGCAATTAATTGGCTTAAAGTTATGGAAGAGTTTTGTTCTATTACATCTTTCAACCACGTGAGGGCGGTTATCTCGACGAATTATGGAAGTGATAATGATATGATAAAGATTATGATGATGTCTCTGTTACTTGTAAAATGCTCAGGAAAGAGAACAACAATGATGTACACCTCTCTGAAATACTTACACTGAAAAGATGTATGCAAGAAAGGGTCTTGCATTTCGACCCATATATTTAGGACTAAACAATGTCATGAACAAATAAAAAAAAAAACAAAAAAAATCAAAAAACAAAAAAAAAAAAGAAAAAACAAAAACAAAACAAAACAAGAAAACTAACAAAAATTGAATATGAAAATGATTTTATTTTTTTTCAAAGTTCAAATTGGGTAATACAGTTGCATCAAGTTCAACATGAGATGAAAGACTTAGTTATGTACATTCAATTATCATGACAATACCAGATCTTATAAATGATTCATACATTGAGTCAATTTCAGTTAACCAAATTACTTCATCTGATAGGCGTATGAAAAACAAAAAGTAAGGAAAAGATCACTTTTACTCTTTTTAATTTAAATAAGCAAGACAAAAAATTGCCCCAAAAATTGCTATGATAAGAAAAAACGGTTTGAAATTATGATGAATATTTCAAAATTTTCTGTTGAGCATATTTCTAAAATACAACAAAAGTGATTTAATCCTTCCTTATATTGTGGTTTAAAATCATAAATGCTTAGTGAAAAAAAGTAGTCTGGCTAACTGAAAAAAAAAACCCCAAAAAACAAGGCTCATTAATTTGGAAAAGTTGGACACAGCTGGACACTAGAAATGGGTGTGAAAATGACCAGCAAAGAGAAATCAGAATTTAAAAGCCAAACTTTTCAGATTCTTCTTTTTTTTTTTTTTTTCAAACATATAATGATAAATGTAATAATGATTTGTACAGAATCTTCAAACTTATGAGACTATGGTGGATTATACTTTTCATCATTTCCATTTCCTTACTGCATCACATAATCATTTATTCAATATTGTGTTTTCTCATCCATGTATTCAGTAGAATAAATGCAGCGAAAGCCTAATTCACCTTCTCCAATCATCTATCAATTTGAGGACACTGCTTATTATCAAACAATTCAATATTATTTCTTTAAGTGAGAAAAACCATTCAGTATACTAAAAAAAAAAAAAATGTGACTCAGAAAAAAAAAAATACACAAAACATTCCATTTCTGTAATGCATTCTATGATGTATTACATTTTAATAATTTTTCAAAAACATACAGTTTATTTATGGTTGCCCTCAGCGGCGATAACAAAGTTCAAGCCATCTATATGCTATACTGTATTACATGAATCTTCAGAATCAAACAATGTTATTCAGGACTGCATAGAAATCCCTCTGAACGAGAAACATGATTTAAATGATCAAATAATAAAGGAGTATAGATGAACATCTTGCAATATCATAATGAGGCTTTCTAGGTTTCCTAGGAAAGCATATTGTAGCTCAGTTTAATGTGGTTGTTGGTAAACAAATACTGCACGTGAAAAGTGGAAATGTACAGTATAGTACAAGTCCATTTGTGTCTGCTTTTACATTATGCATCCTATATTTACAAAGCTACCCATTTGTCAGCTATTCCGTCATTGTCCTAATATGAAAAAAGGACAAACATGCAAATGACATACAACATGAAATTAGGCACTTATCATCAAACTAAGACAGTTGAAAAAATTACACAAGTGAAGCTTTCAAGACATATTTTTTTGTGTGTGCATACAAACCTTTTAAAGTCATTTCAAATATATTTCAGAGTTAAATCTGTTGAAATGTATTTAACAGAACAAAAACTGTGATTAAGTGACATGAGTATTAATTAGAATTAGTAACTCTGAATAGTCATTTTCTCACTACTTTCAACAGCAGCAGCAGGTCACCCCTTTCTTTTTTTAATTGCTAACATCTCAACTTCTACCGAAAGTAAAAAAAAAAAAAAAAGATTCACTTGCATAATGGGAACTCAATAAGCTTTAATCTGATACCAACCAATAACTCAAAATGCTCAAAAACTGATGAGTGCCTATTTTCATCATGTCCTGTCTCAAATAAAAATAAGTTCAAAAGTGTAGTTTCACAGGCAATAACTGAAACACACAGGATGGAATAAAAACTCCAGTTTTCTCAACATTTGAATCTGACCACTTGGAAATGATTGTTTTTCCACTCCTCACATGTTTGCTGAAAGACATGAAATATTCTAAACAAACCCATAGACAAGCATATTCTCTAAATCTTTGGTGTGAGCTACAGGCCTTATTAGTAACACTAGATCTGGTGGAGTTAGCTGAAGTCTTCTTTCCACAACAAAAATTTCTTTTGTTGATATAAGTTTTTAAGATACCACAGTACAAAAAATTGATTCTCTATAACAGCATGGCTTCTATAATGCTTATTCAAGGGACACTGTGCTTCAAAAATGTATGCAGGCAAGGCATAAAGGTCATGACATAGACTTAAATAGCTGGAAGCATTTGTAGAAATTGCTGTGGGTGAAATAGTACAGTGGGGAAGGGTGGGGGAGGTTGCATAGGAGAAGCTTTGCTTCTCCAACAGTTAAAAGATAGAAGAAGCCATGGGAAG
Organism: Peronia verruculata; assembly: GCA_038406235.1. Lineage (NCBI taxonomy): Eukaryota > Metazoa > Mollusca > Gastropoda > Systellommatophora > Onchidiidae > Peronia > Peronia verruculata. The sequence goes on along the minus strand of JBCAUA010036199.1, from coordinate 9,310 downwards.
AAGAGAAAACCAAGCCATTGACCTGCCTTTCAGTTTTGTCGGCATCAACTGTGGCAGAGACTGAGAGACCAGTGTTCTCAACAGGACTGGGGTGACTAAACAGGGTGTAACCATTGACTCACAAGATAGAGGGAGCCTACGATTGCTATTCTTATGTACTACAGGCACCATGTGTCAGTTGCAAAAAGTCACTGTCCAGATTATCATTAAATATAAGAAAAATATGATGAAACAACATTTTTTTGTCAAAAAATTTGAAAACTTTTGTTGTGGATTAAAACTTACAGCCATGTGCAGTACACTGTGACTCACACTGGAATGCCATGCCATCATGTGCTTCTTGTAATAACATAAGATGACTGTATGGTAATCATACCAGAAACATATTTGTCTTGATAGTGATTCTGATAACTTGCTGTACAACTGAGGACAGACAGGCACATACAAAAACATCAATGAGAGAATCATATGGCACAAATTGAAACTGTGTAGCCATTGAAGTGAGATGAGCTATATGGCCGTCAAGCCAAGGGAGAACAACATAATGTTGTAATAACAGTTCAACCAGATCTCAGAAATATTTTTGTGCTCCAGTACATGTATAAAAATTTATACTTCAATATTTTTAAGTAAAATGTAATGCAATTTCTTTGGGTGAAAATGACGATTTGAAAAATGTCAGTTGAAATATGGACCACATTTATTTTGTTATTATATTATACTCCACACAGAGCCAATCTTGCACTTTAGAGAAACAAAGAAATGAGCAATATGATCCAGGAATAAGAACATATCAGAAATGTATTGCTGAAACAGTGAAAAAGCACATTATGATTCCTCAAGAGAAAATGACAATTTTAAATATACTGGTTCAAATATATACCACATCTGTTACACTTCATATGTCTTCTAGTAACGTTTCTCTAAACATGGTCAATATTCCATTTAAAGGGGAATCAAAATGTTGCAAAGCCAAGTGAAATAAGTCATATATCAAGGGGAGTTTTGTTAAGAAAATGGGATTTCACCGACCATGGGATCAGATAAGTTATCTTTGCACACGACTATGTCAGTCAAGTAAACTGCACTCATTTTTTCTCTTTCCATTGAAACCAATAACTCTATACATGATCAACTTGACATGAGATGATTTCACTTGGTCATGTGACAAATGCTCAGGATGTGATGCAGGAATGAGCATGTGCTTGATGAATATTGCTACCAATATTAAAATTACACATCTGTTCCTTCCTTTCCTATTCCATAACCTGTTCAGGTCACTGAGGCACCATCATAGACTTTGCAACAATCTTCTTCCATATCTTCCTGTCACTGGTTGCTCTTTGTGAATCAGCGAAATACAAGCCTGTCCATTCCTTAATGTTGTCTACCTATCTTTTTCTTTGTGTCCCTCTTTTTCGATCCCTCTTCAAGTGTATCTTAGAGAATCATTTTGTGTAGGTCTGCTGACTTTGAGACAAGTCCATACCATCTCTTGAATGTTGCAAGGAGTTCTTCATGTGGCCCTGTTGCATCTTGGACTCTTTCTCTTACTGTTTCATTCATGATATGACCTTTGTACAATATTCCCAGGAGTCTCCCAAAGCACGTCATTTCCATGGATTGTACGAACATCTGTTCATGTGCTGAATACATGTATTTAAAATCCAGTATTGCGAAGTGCATATGATTTACCTCTTTATGAATTGCTTAAACTGCCCTCCCCCCTCCTCACCAAAAAAAAAAAAAAAAGTGTTCCACTTCCACTCATGCTGAGTAATTTAAAAAAAGATTCAGCCCAGATGAAGGGCACCATTCTTATTGTTTCTATGAGGACGGATCCTTTTGATTTTGATTATCTCATTTACTAAAGATGAGGAGACTCATCCATATGATGATCTCTAATCAATGTGGAAATTGTGAATGGTTAAAGATAGGATCCTTCAGCAACACAACAGTGCTGATAAACTATTATCACCATAAATATCAACACGTCACATTTAGAAGCTTATTGCTTTCATACATCACAAGAATGTGTAACATTGTGTCTTTACTTTGATACTAACATAAATCAAATCTATTCACCCACAGTAAAATTATGTACTATTATAAACACCTACTATTCAGCCAACCTCTGAGACAATCACTTTCAATGATGATGGGGTTTTTTTTTTTTATGTGTGTTTGGCATAAGGATCATATTTTATATTCCTAGCATCGGGGCTAGTTTCCATTTACACATGAAACTTATCATGATTATGTAAAAGTAAGTGATAAAATCACTGTGAAAAATTTGTGCACCTACAGCCAACAAGACCTACAAAGAACCAGAGAATGTGGACACAATGCTTTGATAGATTTTGCTAGATACACCAGACACCCTTTTGCCTGTAATGTTCAAAGTAATAATAGTTAGCAATATTTTCAAAGAATCAGTTTTATATATGATGTACAAATATGGCTAAACTGTCATATTCTATCGAAACTCAAAATGATCCAAAAGTTGACGTTTTACATTGCAATATGATTTTCCTTACTGGGTAGCTGCAGTTTATATTCAGGTTCAGAGTGCTGGCTCACAAATGTTCTGGCAACAGAGCTTTGTCACAGGTAGACTACTTGTGATAGATTATATCTTTTGTCATTTATCATATTTCAGAACAAGAGTGCTTTTAAATTTAACCTGCAACAGACAATAATACAAACACTGCTGAAAGCAAAACAACACATTATTAACAGGTGGTTACTGTATGCTGGATATACCAAATTATTTGTCCCTTTTGAAGTACAAATAATAATTTGTAAGCACATTTGTATCTGTGGAATTGTAGCTATGAAGGAGACAAAACATAATGAGTTATATTCATTCATGAGATTCTTACTCAACATTTATACACCAATCTGAGGGAACAAGAATGCTGTGATTTCTGATCATTTTTTAAATTCACAACAGGGCAAGATGTGACACTTGTTCCATTCATAAGAAACATTAATGCAGGGTGAAGGTAATTCATAAGTAGTATGAAGATGTGCCCACCAGGGCCAGAGAGACCAAAAAACAAAAAAATAATAATATGGAAACAATACAGTTTGACAATACACAATGTGGTCTCAGCCATAAATCAGAAATGTTCAATGTGAGCATGACTTATGTAAAATAGTACTGAATCCTCCATGGTACAAATGAAAATTACATTCCATTTATGTCTTTCAGCCACTGCGGACGGCTGTTCCAACAGCCAAAAATAAACAGAAATCAGAATGAATGTTTTTGTTTGCTAAAAATGTTAAAGTTTGAAGACTTCATTTATTATCAAAGTCTTGAAAGCCAAAACAATCTGTCTGGTGACATCACATGATTTCTTTGGTTTTCAAGTTATCTCTAGCTCCAGATCATTCAAAGATTAGCTGAGATTTTGAAAAAAACATGTCACAGTCAACAATACTGAAAACTGACTAAAACCACATGTGCTCAATATAAATGTAACATAGAATGATAATTATTCCTAACCAGCCAAAATCTCAACTCTGAAAATCTGTGCGATCATTTAAAGCAATCCATTCGGACAGTATCACAGTTCAGATCAACCACTTAATGTTAAACAACTGCTCCATTGTGAAGCTGCATCCAGGTCTTGCACTGTCTGCGCAACACAGCCATGACTCTGACGTCGGCCACGTTCACGGGTGGGAGCTTCTCTGCCAGTCTCAATGAAGTTGTCATCTACTGTCCCTCGGGGCAAGAACTTGGCACTGCTGGTCTCTTTTGGTGGTTCAGTTTCTTGTTGGGGATGGTATATGTACTTTTTATGTTGTTTGTCGGGATAAATGTACACTTCTCCACTTTTGTCTGTATTCTCACTGTTCTCATCTACGTCAGTTGTACCTGAAAATAGAGAGTGTTAAATTTTGTATATTGATACAAAACAATTTGATAATCTCATAGGAAACACATCAAAATGATAAAAAGTGATGCTGCTTGCAAAACTACATGGGCCTCTAGTAATAAAGATCAGCTTAAGAAAATTAAAATAAACATTTAGATCAGCTTAAGAAAATTAAAATAAACATTTAGATTATCACCTGCTATCATTTACTATGCCAGCTCTTGTTGATCTCTGGAGTTCATGTTCCATCAACAGCCTGTTTGTTTTCAAATGCCTTTTAAGGGATCTGATACAAAATATGAAATTGAGGTTTGCCAAAGAAAAATTGACTTTATATTTCTGGTTCTGAAACAAGTGTGGCTCGTAACGAAAACCATTACTACATTTGCCCACTGCAAACTCTCTCGTCTCTCTCAACAAATTCACCAATGGCCATCACTCTGACGTCACCTCCACACATGTGACGTACTACGCATTGCCACATTGTCATTCAACAGTGTCAAAAATAAATCCACAACAAGAATGGTAGCTTTTATTCTATGGTGTCATGTTCATTCAGCTGATAGCCTGTCTCAAAACTGACACTGCCATCCATGTCCTAATCCTCTGTATTTTCTCTATGCAGTGGTGCATCACCAGTATACTCCTGGGGTTATGGGCAACAAATGCATAAACTTCATAATTGTGGTCTCTGGAACCAATATCTAGAGTTTCTATACACGGGTTCATATGATAGCATTGATGTATAATAGATCATTATGTGAAGCTTCATTTACCAGATTCTCAACAAGAAAACTCACAAATCTATTTAAACTCACAAAAAGAATGAAATTTGCTCTTATTTCTGAAGCCACAGAGTATGAAAGTGGACAATATGTAATTTTCCTTGAAAAGTTCCTACTACTTACCATCACTATCTTCATCTTTCATTCTGGCCCAGTCTTGTATTGTGGCTTTCCCAAGGAACAGAAAAGTAATTCCCCCTAGAATACTGAGTCCAGCCACTGCACAGAAAAGAATTTGCCACTGCTCTCGTGATTTCTGAAAAAAATATTGCTTTTTGTGAGAATTTTTTTTCTTGCAATGTACTTAAATTTATAAAACTTAATTTAAAAAAAATAAATTTTTTTGGGGGGTGAAATTTTAAATGTAGATAGAATTTTCCATGTCAATAGAAAAGATTTGCAGATATTTTTCTCTCAATCATTTCATTGTTGATTAGGAACAACAAAGAAATTTGTAATATCTTTGTTTAAGCACATACTAATGTAACTTCCCCTTACTTTTTTTAACAACTAATGACATTAGGTAGTGCTGAATACAACGGTTTCATAATCTACAATGTATATTTCTTTTAGGAGCTTCAATATACACAGTATACCGGTTGCATGATTTCTTTCCATAAGTAATCCATGGTTCTGTATGCAACTTTATAGAAAAAAAAAGAGATTAACATATTTACTTGCCAAGTAGATCAAAGGTAGCTAGCCAAAGCTGTAATGACCTACTGTATATCAATAAAACTAATCAAATAGGCCTACTGTGATATGTAGCACAAGCCAGTATATTAAAAGATCTATGCCACATTAAATAGGGTACATATAATGTCTGTGTAACCAACCATTACTTCTTTCTTTTTGCAATAAATAGAGCAGAATTAATGAATACTCTTTGAGTCACAAATGTGATTATGTTGTATGCCTTTTTGGACTAACATATATACTTATATCCTGGTGCGACGACAACCTCTACAATGCTACGCTGTGCCTATTTATAGAATGCTGTAACCTCATTTAACTTCGTAAGATAAAAAACAGAAAAGATTCCAAAATGTTTACTCACAATCAACACTATTTTCAAACAATAAAGTTGAATCTTTAACACTGAGTTATACTCTTTACATTTGTGTTTATATTATCCATATTCATGACTATGAGTAGTAGCAGTTTCTCTTTTGAAACAAATAGTGGAAAGTTATTAGCATGACAGGCATAAAGTAGAAGACAGAATGTGAATGTGTATGTGCCACAAGACTTGGTGGTTATTCAACTGTACTTTATTATTACCATTACTTTTTTTTACATCACAATCGAAACCAACTAAACAATAAAAAACAAATTTCACTTACATCATAGACAACTGCTGATGTCACCAAGGGAGCTGTCATTGATACAGCTACTGCTATGGTATTGGCAAGGCCCAGAATAAAACCAGCATGTCTGAAGACAGAATAATAAAATACTACCATTGCAGAATCAGTTTATTACATCATATCGTTCATGAGAAAAGCTTGGGGAGAAAAAAAAAAAAAAAAGACCAAAGGAGTCTATAACATAGTTTCTATATTTTTCTGCTTATTTTATAAATAAAATAGCATAAAATGTTTTTTTCTAAAAAAGGAAAAAAAAAAAAAATCAAGCTTATATAGATAAATTGAATACTTAACTATAAATCTGAAAATACAGAAATCATTTCTGAACAGATTTGTTCCCTAGATCTAGATAAATTCTCCATGAAGTTTTGAAAACATGCATGTAGGGGAAGTGTGGGGGTGGATGGGAAGGAAGGGGAGGAGAGTGGTGTACAGAAGGAGGCATTGTCTCACAGGTTAATATCACAGGCCATTTAAATTGGAAAAGATAGCACTCTTTGTTGTAAATATCTTTTTGGTAGTCTGCTAATGACAGAAAAAGTGATCAGAAAGTTGTGAAATTCTTGCTAACCTGGGAGCAATGTCTAACGGATTGATGCGATAGGCCACAGTTGTGATGTTCTGTAGACTGAGGGCTAGAATAAGCAGAGCCACTGCCAGCTTTCTAGAATCATGGTCAAGGAATCCTAGTCCTATTGTGCATGCTGCACAACCAAAACAACCTGTAATGGTCATGAAAAAAAAATAGAAATAAAGTGTTAATCCAAGAACATTGTCTTTGAGTGTCCAGTGTTAAACTAAAACCAGTTATTCGTAATGTAAATGCAAATGAATAAGAGTGCTAAAGACTGATCCACAACACCTCTCTTATCAGACCTTAAGTACAATGATAATCAATCCCTAACACCCTAACAGTGTTTTGGTTAATCAGCTATTTCCGGTATGAATCAGACACTGCCAGTTACATTTTTCTGCTATCAAAATTTCCAAAAGAAACAATGTAGTAGTTTGAACTAGCTAACATTCAGTTCCAGATGTGACGATGGCTATAAACAGAAATTATTAAAATGCCAGAGACACTGATAATGTTACAAATTACAAATTATATTACCTGTTACATCAAAAAATCAAAGTAATGATACCGCTGTTAACAAATAACAAATAAACTGACAATATTACCTAAGTTTTCTTCCCTCAGAGAAAAAGTGGATCAAATTTTTTTATTGTAAAACCAGGAAATACAGAAAGCCAACCTATTTACCTATCATCTGAAACATTTTTCTGTTAAATGCAACTGACATTCTGGTTTTCAGAAGCCTGTCAGCTATATAGCCACAGAGAAGACCAGTGACAAATTTCCCAACGAATGGCAGTGAAGAAAACATAGCATTCTGAAATGGAGAAAAATTAAATGTTTTATCTTACATTTGAATCTTAAGTGCTGTCTGTTGAATATTTTTGTTCTTAAGGACTTGTATCTCATTTCATGTTAACATTTTGATTGCAGTAATACTCAAATCTGAATAGCCTTTATATCTGGCATTTCATCTTAAACAGACTATAACTTTTAAGAAGACCTTACTAGCAGCTGAATGTTAGTTACTTTACCATGGGCATAAAAATTTTTAAGTGAAATAAAATTACATATATGCTCTTTCACAGTGCCCATTGCTGAATGTTAAGATTTTTCCAAAACTGTTACTGATAATAGGGATATTGGTTTACAAAGTACAGGACGGACATGTAAATGATATTTGATGTATATTTTACTGAGGGATGATCAGAAGCTGGTATAAAACCACAGAATAATCTGATATGAAAACTTTACAAAACTGGGGATGATACTCTGGCCCCATTTTATAATCAACTGAAATGTTCTGAAAGAATCTAAGAATGAATTGAGAGTCTTACAGAAATTTATTTCTGCCATCAACAATCTGTATATCAAATTAGCACAGTTTTTCTTTTGAGTTGGCCTTGCTTCGATATTATTCATGCTTATTTAACTCTCTATGCAGGTGAGTGTGAGTGTATGTTACACATAATATATTACGTCACATCAACAGTGAAAGGAATTTTCTTTTGGGATAAAGAATTTGTTATGATTTTATATATGTTTAGATGTTTGGCTGACTTCAGCTCTTTGACATCATATTCAATAAACTCTTGCATAGATTCTCGTACACCAATTTCCAATCTTATTACTCCTTCAACAAGTACCAGAGACATATCAGCAGACATTTTTCAATATGATACCTGTCGTGAATATATTTCATATGAAGTATTTTGGATATTTTGGATGACTCACTTGTGAAATGTTGTAATGTAGAACATCCTGCATGTACATGGGCAGATAACACAGAACCCATGAGTAGACCCACATGAATGTGGCAGAAGCAACGATGATGGCCCAGACAGCAGGGGACAACAACATTTTCAGCCAGGGTGGATGGATCTAAAATGATCAAAATGGTTCATGATATATATCTCATTCTTGAGTGAAATAAGTCTGATACCATTTTTTTTGTTTAAACAGAATTAATGATATCTGTGGAGAATGAGTGTATTTTACTTTGGTGAATAAATTGCTTTAGCTTCACTCTTCAATGGTGAGATATCCATGGTCAAAGTGAACTTCTGAGAGTTTTTGGTCAGTAAAATCAAATTTTCTCATTGAAGCTGCAATTGACATCCCATGCATTTAATTTAGCTATGCAAAATATTGTGTATTAGTTGAATCTCATTGTTTTTGTTTTCTCTTCTAACATCACAGTTCTTATCAAGGGCTAAAGGAAAAAAAAAATCATCATTTAACTATAAAACCAAAATGTTGAATAGACTGACCATCTGACAGAAATTGTGAGTCATTAATTACGGGTTGATTTCATGTAACATAGTGGGAAGAAATAGTTTTGCATTTATTATTCTCGGAGTTGTTAATTATATCATCATTATAAGAAGTGAAGAGAGAATTCTCTTGCCAAAGCGCTTCACTGCTGAGTTGTGTGCAAATTTTCGTGCAAAATTTTCGGCGTTCTACACCCTCGTCAGGCTCTTGACTGATGTTCATTGAGAAATTACTGGCTTATATATTGCTGATCAAACTTCACATGTAAAATTCTCGCCACCGCCCGCAACATAGTCAAACTTCAATTCCTGGAAGGAATAAATATAAAGAACAAAAAAACCATCATTGAATTCGAAAGAAGAGACCAACGAACTCAGTCACCTGATATTTACATAAACAACTACTGATCACAGCCACCATACC
>JBCAUA010036189.1:0-12118 GCA_038406235.1 Peronia verruculata | reverse complement strand
TAGATAGATAGATAGATAGATAGATAGATAGATAGATAGATAGATAGATAGATAGATAGATAGATAGAAAGATAGGAAGGGAGGAAGGCGGAAAGGGAGAAAGGAAGAAAGGGAGAGAGATGATGCACGGGTAGGTACATAGGTACGTCGGTAAATTGGTAGTAAGACAGACAAACAGCAGACAGACAGATAGAAAGATAGACAGACAGACAGACAGATAGACAGACAGATAGATGGACAGACAGAGAGACAGACGGCAGTGATACAGACAGACAAGAAGATAAACCGATAAGCTTAGTTTTGTCATCAGCACGCCAAAGTATGGCAAAGTAAGACATTTCCTTCATGATCGGTGAAGTTAAATATTTCTGTGCATACTAAAAACTCCTATCATAACCTCAAGTAGCCAAGGATCAGGAGATATAGGAACCAAGTTCTCTAGTGACATTTATCTCGTATTAAATTTTCAAGTAAAGGCCTATATCATGGAGAAAAAAAGATGATCACCCCAAAGATATAATGCACAGGTTTATAGATCTAAATTTTGTAGGGCTGAAAGCTTCAGGCCCAAACTTCCTGCCACTAACGATAAAGACAGATTCTTCAAATTTAACAGTCAGGTTATATTTTAGCAAACTTAGTGCGCATTTGTGTTCTGGGAGTGATTTTCCCGAAACTCTGTTGTACTGGACAAGTTTGTCTTTATTTTCATCTGGTGAGAAAAAAAAAAATATATAAAAAAAATAATAATAATAAATTAAACGATGTGAAGTTAAATCGGTATAATATTTACACAAAATTTACTTAAGAACTTTCGATATTATAAGATTTGCAAAGCCCTAAAATTCAATAAGATTTGTTTTTCGTTTTTTTTTTAACCTCAAATTTGACTTTTATCATATTTCACGGATAACATGAAATTTAAAGGCCTATTTTCGTAAAAACCTTTCAAGATATCACTAAAAAGAAGCAGACAATGTCTTGACAGCTGGATAGCTATGACCTTCAGAGCTAAGTTGGCGTGTGGTAGACAGCTTACTAACGCTCTACATGATCTTCTTTTCTTAATTTTTCATCTTCCTCTAACCTTCCTTTGGCGTATTTTTCGTCAAAACTTTGACAGGCTAGAGACGGCGCTGCTGCTGCATGCGGTGGGGATCCCCAGATGAGTTGGAAAGGAGGGCTGAAGAGGGAAAAAAAGGTGAGAACAACATTATAGGAAGGCTCTAGGAAGTTCCTTGGCTGCCGGGGAATGCTGGCTCAAAGCATTCCTGGGACGGGCCTGCCTCTACCGCCCTTTCTCCCGGAGTCCCGAGCGAGTCAGGTCTCGGCTTCGGCATTGGGGGACTTGATTCATGGTGCGGCAGGGAAAGAACTTCCAGCGGGAATGAAGATGTTGTCCGAAGAAACAACCAAAAATGCGCCAGTCAGAAAGAGACAAATTGGATTCGTGGCGTCTACGTTACAAGCCCGGGTATTTCATAGTAATAAATAGCGACAGATTCCCGCCTACAATTTGCTCCTGCTGAGACAATGGTGAGAGGAAGGCTGAATATGAAAGGGAAAGCAAGACACGAGGGGAAAAGGGGAAGTCAAAGGAAAACACCGAGATGTAGGTCGAGGGCGGGTTTTACGCCAAGGTCTCCAAGTGAAAGCATATCACTTATTGTTCCAGCGGTGACGAGGCACAAGGCCTTTTTCACCCATCTTAGCTCTCAAGATAGTCAATAGATATATGGGAATGTTTTAGCCTGCCAAGCTCACCCAGGCCTCAGTTATGACGATCACCCATCACGAATGTGCTTTTCTAATCCGGACGCTATGAGAAGACACAATCCTTACGGAAGCTGGAACCGTCCACCCTAAAGATCACATAACATTTTCATTCATTCGATGTGTTAGTTAAGCTCATCCATATTGTGTCTAGATTCTCACCAATAACATTTTTCTCTTCCGTTCTTTCCCCCCGCCCCCTCCCCCCCCCGCCCCCCTTTTTTTTTAAGACAACAATTAAATAGGCTATTAAATTTTGTCAACATGAACCGTTTCACCAGTTCTCTAAGAAATAAATCGTTCAAAATTTATAAACATAATCTTGACTTCCTCCTAGCGGTTGCAAAGGGCTGAAAAAAGTGTTTCTTAAATATTCGAAGATATCCATGACAATATTTATACACATAGATTTAAATATAAATGTTGGAATCATTGTCTTTAAAGAGGGTAAGCAATTGCAGTAAAGGAAGGGGAAGGGCAGTATAGGTGTGTTGATCTGATTTTTTTACTTTTCTACTGCGTAGTTTCCTTTGCTCAGTTATGGTCTTGGTATCTTCCTAGAATACGGACAGGTCAGTGGAGACAGAGTTGTTGTTGTTGTTGTTGTTGTTGTTGTTGTTCATTTGGCGGTCAATCGTAAATTAAATCTTTCTAGGTTTTGAGAGCAATTTTTCAGATTGTTTGATACTCTCCTGGGATATTCGATCAAGTTAATGCAGAATATGACTGGTAGTGCTTTGTTTTTTTATAGTTTCCACAAAAATCACGTGCAGTTCAGTTCAACTCTCTTTACAGTAACTTCTTGCTTAAAGTTAACTACTCTTGGTGGTCCTAATATTTTTTTCTTCTTATCTTTGTATTGGTTAACATCAGTGCAGTCTTGTTTGAAGTCAACAGTTTCTTCTGATTCTGAGGGGCTGATTTTATTCAGACTCGACTGTATAATATACTGATATTTCTGTACCCTGTTCTGGTGATATAATTATACTATTAATCACGATCAGCCACGTTAACATTATCTTACCAAAGTGCTCTTGTGTTAAAAGATACTCAGAATAATTACAATGACGTAAAGAGAAAGAAATTGTATCGTTCAATATCATTAAATGTAGAGTAAGCTTCAGATTAAGCTTCAGCTTTGTTTTCCTTTAGTTTGACCATTTCTCACTACAGTAGTCCCTCATTTATCCGGTGCATAGCAGCCAAGACCTTGACTAATAAGGTCGAAAGACGGATAATGCAACACTACCCCTCACCGTACATAAATAACCATCATTCAATAAAAATAACACTTAATACTGTAATTATAATGATAATAACAGATAATGATAATACAGTAACTGAAATAGTAAAATAATACAACACCACCCCTCACTGTACATAAATAACCATCATTCAATAATAATAACACTTAATACTGTAATTATAATGATAATAACAGATAATGATAATACAGTAACTGAAATAGTAAAATTAACAATATTATTATTCTACAGTGCAGTACAGTACTAGTGTACAGTCAAGTACTGCGCTGGACAGCTATAGTTATGTATACTGTACTCACCGATTGGTGTCGCCGAATAACGTCGCACGACGAATAACTCGACGACGATAAATGAAGGATTACTGTACACATAAAGAACCATCTATTCCAGGGCTGTTGTCGATGTGCCTACTAAGTATCTTAATTTCTTTAATTTATATTCATTTATTAGGGACAAATAGTATTTGAAATTATATATATATCACTAATTTTCCTACACTTCGATCTGAATTTAATATCGCCTAAAAAAACTTGGAAAAGGGTTAAACAGATAGACACACAAACAAAGAAAGGCCACAGACACATAGACAGAAAGAAGAAAAGATAAATAGACTGACTGACGGATGGCTGGCTGGATGGATGGATGGATGGATGGATGGAAGGATGGACAGATGGATGGATGTTAGGGTAGATGGATGAATGGATAGATGGATGGATGAATGGATGGATGGATGAATCAATGGATGGATGAGTGGATGGATGGATGGATGGATGGATGGATGGATGGATGGATGGATGGGCAGATGGATGGATGGACGGATGGATGGATGGATGGATGGATGGGTGGATAGATGGATGAATGGGTGGAAAAGTGGAGGAAGACAGATTAAAAGAATTGTTTTTTCTTTCCAAATTGAGGAGGGTTAGAAAGCGACGACAGTTTTTGCCTTTAGGTTAAACTCACCTCACAGTTACGCCTCTAATGAGCTGGTTTTTGCCCAAGCTAATGGTCGGCTAAGGTTTTCATCCAGCTTGTTATACCTTTCAACATTACCTTTCTCGCCGAGATGGGGCTGTGTTTTTAATTGCGTGGGGTCGATAACATATTTGGGAAGCTGAATGTCATTGTCAATCAGCTAATTGCCTTGGGTGGTCTCTCTAGAAAGGCATCACTGAACTGAATAGTTTGTATCCTTACTCCTCATTATGACATTTTTCAGCCTTGACGCCCGACCCCCATACTGTGCCTGGAAAACCTGAGTTCGGGTGAAGTTTGTAGTAACAGAACTAGAGCTAAAGCGCACTTTGTGTTTTTGAGTCTTGTGTTTTGTTTGTTTTTATTTATTTATTTTTTGTTTTGTTTTCGTTTCGTTTTGTTTTCGTTTTGTCAGTATAATGCCATTAACATTTTAGACATATTACAAAGATGAGTTAAAACAGCTAACCTATAATAACAATGATGAGTTAGTTGGATTAGTTAGTTATTTTCTAAATGAGTTAGTTAGATCGTACGTTTGTCAGTCAGTTAGTTAGCCAGTCAGTCAGTCAGTCGACCATTTAGTTAGTTAATTAGTTAGTTAGATAGTTAGTTTGTTAGTTTGTTAGTTTGTTAGTTAGTTAGTTAGCTAGCTAGTTAGTTAGTTAGTTAGTTAGTTAGTTAGTTAGTTAGTTAGTTAGTTAGTTAGTTAGTTAGTTAGTTAGTTAGTTAGCTAAGTAAGTTAGTTAGTTAGTTAAGTTAGTCTGTCTGTCTAGTTGGGCAGCTCGCAGTTATAGGTTAATCTTCGAACCTCCGAACTCTCATGATACCATGAAACTCAATGATATCTCATCCTCGGAGCATAAAATTATTACGTATGTGTGAACATTTCAAAGTTTCCTAATTATTACATTAGGAGCATGTGAAAACTTCTTTTTATGTATTTATTTATTTTATTTATTGTTTCATTCAAATGTACGTAAATTGTGAAAGCAGCCAAATTCTAAGTTCACAATCCATCTCCCAAGTGAAAATGAGTCGCTTTCCTATGTTACTCATAATTTTGGCAAGGATTTGATGCTCATACAGAAATACATTGAGGAATCTTTCCTTCTTCTATATCTATTTCTCTAATTATCTATTTAATTTAGAATTTTCATAATTTATTTATGTACCAATTTTTTATTTATTTATCAATAGTGATTTTTGTATTATTTACTTGTTATGCATTGTCTATTATTATTAATCTAGCTATCTATTTGTCTATTTGTTTGTTTGTGTGTTTGTTTGTTTGTTTGTTTGTTTACTTATTTATTTAGTTATTTACCTCTTTCCTGCTTTCTCTCTTAAGTTATGTATCTGCACAGCAGTGAGTAAATTATCCAGGTAGCTAATCCAACTGCGAACGAACAAATTGGTTATTGTTTATAGTTCGTTATTTGCTGTTGTATTAGGCTCTTAGAAGATTTAGGTATCTAGAAATGTCAACTGAATACTTCATCAAGTTCTACTTTAAAGTAATGACTGATATAGGATGAGTCTGAGAATTCACATCTGCCAAGAAAACATTGACGATAATAAGACCATGGTCTGAGGCGAACTTACAGTTCACCCCCGTATTGAAGTCACCTGTGCCGTAGACACTATCTTGCAGTGCTAGAATGCGCGCGTCACCTCGTTAGGCCTCCAATCGCCGTCAAATCGCCGGCTGACGATGGACAGACATGCACACGCATTGTTTGGCTTGATTCACGGGCGCAAGTGTTGGCCTTGTGAGCGACGTGGGGATCCTTCTGTCTCCGTTTGCGTTTGTTTGTCTGTGGTGGACTGTGATAGTCATGACAGACACAAAAGTAATGATAATAATTAGTACAATAATAATAATAACATTATATAATCGTAATAATTATATCAAATATAATAACAATAATGTAGTAATAATTATAATAAAATAATAATAGTAATAGTAATAGCTCAGTTCTTTGTTTTCCAATCTCAAGAGACTATTACTCTTAAAAGGTGAATAGCTTGGCTTAATACAAACAGCTGTCATATACCACGAATTAATGTTACGACAGGTTGCGTTTTAACAGGCTGTTTGTGTTTTCTGGCAGGCTGTTTCTGTTCTGGCAGGCTGTTTGTGTTCTGACAGGCAGTTTGTGGTACGACGAACTGTTTTTGATATTACGAGTTGTTTGAGTTTCGGCAGGCTGTTTGTGTAACTTGTGACAAGCTGTGTTTGTGTTTTGGCAGGCTGTTTGTGTAACTTATATTACAAGTTGTTTGTGGGTTGGCAGGCTGTATGTTGATTGGCAGGCTGTTTGCTTAAAGACAAGCTGCCTGTACTGTAGTAGGCTGTTATGTTAACGACACGCTGTTTATGATAAACTGTTGTTACAGTAGGGTAATATGAATCTCTTTCCTGTGTGTACTCTAGCATGGTATTTAGTGTTGTGTGTTACATCTTGGGGTTTCTCTAGGCTGTGGCTTCCTGGATTTACCTTAAAATATTTATGTTGTAATAAGTTGTTATCACGACAGGTGTTTTGTATTATGTAAAGAGATATATGCCACGGTGGTTTGTGTGTGTTACGACAGGTTATCTGTGTTACGATAACATTTTGTTATTGGTATGATATATATCTTGTTTTCTTTTTCTTTAAACTGAGCTATTTGCGTTGGTTGTGACCTCTCGTTTATTCCACACTATAATTATGGTATGTCTCACGATAGATAGTGTGAAGTGCTAACAGCTAAGTGTTGTAAAACAGGCCAGTTGCAGGCTCGTTATGTTGCAAAGAATCAAATTTTAGTCCATTTTGTATTACAATCATGTTCACTTTCCCTACGCCACTTTATTCCTTGGGGAACAGAGGACGACATTATTACAGTTATAGGTAAAAGATAATATTTTCTTTCAAGAGACTATTTATGATTTTTTTTTTTCAGTTAAAAAAAAACAATAATAATTTCTCGTTAACAGAGTTAACACATAACATAGCCATATAGTTGTTTGGTTGTTTTTGTTTTGTTTTTGTTTGTTTGTTTGTTTGTTTTGCTTTTTTTTTTTTTGTTTTTGTTTTTTGTTTTTGTTGTTGTTCTTTTGATAAAAAGTACAATATATATATTTTTTTTCGTTTCTGTTGTTTTGTTTTTGTAACGCATATTGACATAGTTTTAGTCTCTTTCAGTGTTTATAATGGCTGCTGTATGCTATAAGGTATTGTCATTGTTTCATCCCATTGATGTAGTTTTGTGTGTATGTCTGTGTTATGTGTGCGTGTGGTTATGTGTCTGTGTATATGTGTATGTATTTATTAAGATGAAACTCACTAATGAGCATTAATTCATATTGTGCACTTGGTGAAAATGGATGAAAAACCACCACTTAAAGGTATATGGAAGCTATTTATCCAGTTCCATAACTATCATGTATGGTTAACAACACTGCCTGGCTACATCTTTACATTTTGATTTTCACGTCGTCAGTTGTTCTTACAGTATTTCTTCTCTCCCCAATTTACTTCTTCCTTACCTTTATTATTATTATTATTATTTTGGTCCAATTTTCTTTCTTTCTGTCACTCTTCCTTTCTCTCTTTCTTTATGCTTTCTTTCTTTCTGTCTTATTTTGCTTTTTGATCCTCCCCCCCCCACCCCTGAGGATAGCGATGGATGGAGATGGAGGAAGGGGAGGAGGGAAGGGAGTGTGTGTGTGTTTATCGGGGGTGGGGTAAAGGGAGAGGAAGTGGACGTGAGAAGAAAGGAGATGCACATTGTACTTTGTCGTTGATATAGAACAACTGTATTGATGTTCTTGGTTTTTAGCTTTGCGTTATAGCCTCCCCTGTGTCTATGGTTGGCACGATATGGGATGTAGTCCACGGATTTTTCAAATAGAGCAACCTGGCAGGGAAAAAACAAAAACCAGAGCAAATAAACAAAACAAAAACAAGAAATTTGATGGTGTGTAACACGTATTCTTGGCTCTTGTTACACCACTTTATGTATGCCACGATTGCACTAGAGAGGGGAAAAAAAAAAAAGAAAACATTATTTTGACACCAAATTTTTATTTATTATTATTTTATTTTTTGTGTATGTATGTATATGTATGTATGTATGTATGTATGTATGTATGTATGTATGTATGTATGTATGTATGTATGTATGTATGTATGTATGTAAGTAAGTAAGTATGTATGTATGTATGTATGTATGTGTGTATGTATGTATGTATGTATGTACAAGGAAATAAAGATATAAGGAAGAAAAGACAGAAGAATGGAAGGAGGGGTGAATAAGTGGAAAATTGACATAAGTGGACTGACCTTAGAACCAAACTTATCATTATCATAGACAAGTCAGTGAATCGTGCGAAGGTTTTCTTTTCGTTCTTGCATACACCTACTCACCCGCGGATGCAAATGCATGTACAACAGGCAGATAGATAGACAGCGCATATGCTCTTCTTTATATTTCTCTCGTTCACATACGTGCACAGGCACACGTCCTCTTCATCATTCTTATACTCACAACAGAAACACGATATTTGTTCAGCTCTTTATTTCTGTGAAGCTCAACGTACTTACAACTATTTTTTTTTTTTCTCTCTCTCTCTCTCTTTCTTTTACTTAAGCGCA
This sequence comes from Peronia verruculata, assembly GCA_038406235.1. NCBI lineage: Eukaryota > Metazoa > Mollusca > Gastropoda > Systellommatophora > Onchidiidae > Peronia > Peronia verruculata. The sequence continues at coordinate 3,462 of JBCAUA010036189.1, read as the reverse complement.
CTGGCACATTCTAAATGTGTTTTATATACAGTTTATATACATGTCTACAGTGGCCATGTTTCTATCAGTCTCTTCCACACAGGCAGGCAGACAGACAAACAGACAGACAGACACATAATTTGTTATCTTTCACTCACTCACATAATACTCCTACTGTTATCTTTTGCACTTGCTCCTTCATTTCCCCTCTTTCTCACAAATGTATACTCTCTTCTGCTCTGCTCTTTCATTCATTCACATATTCCTCCCTCCATTCATTCATTCATTCATTCATTCATTCAACCATTCGTTCATTCATTCATTCAAATTCTTATTCATCCATTCATTAAATTCCCTACAGTGATTTTTCTTTATCAACTGTCTTTATTTCTGTTTTCATAATTATATTCATTACGTCACTCTCACACAACACACACACACACACACACGCGCACGCACACACACACACACAGCTCCCCCCACACGCCATTAAAAAAGCGTGTGCTTTTTTTGAAAGCGGCGCCTGTTCTCCGTTGTTTCAATCCGTGGTTAGGAGATGTTCCCTCTCACCGATTACCATCGCGTGATGCCAATCAGCAAAACTAACAACTGGATGTGTTGACAGACAGATAGCAACGGAGGGTTAGAAACAGGCAATTTTTGCCTTGTTTACGGCTGATTGGAACAGGCCTGACTTGAAACCATTCACCATTCCGACATTATTATATATGCAAGTGACCCCGTGACCTCAGACAACTTTACCTTTCTATGAAATATTTCCGGTTTGCAAAACCATGGTGAGTGTGTTCTACTTTGGTTTATTATTGCTGAAAAACCCTTTGGTGTCTCATAGCTTTCTATTCTAAGCAACGAAAAAGATGGAGAAACGACGACTGTTGAAGATGACTTGTGGTGATTTAACTTCAAGATAAGTTTACCTAGTGCCATTTGAGAAATGTCAAGTAAAGTTTGGTAAATTAAATAACTGAATAGATCCTCAAGAGAAATCCACTGGCTGGCCTGATACAACGTAGACGGCTGTTTACCAGAACCTGTTATAGATAATTGGAATAGTGTTCTTCAACTGCCAAGGTCTGATGCTGGAACTGTTGTTGTTGTGCTAGTTTTGTTATTTTCAGTTGACACGTAGGATTTTTTCTTTTTTTTAAAAGTAGCTTTAGAAGAGAGAGAGAGAGAGAGAGATTGGATTACATAATTTTATTTTTAATTAACAAGTAGGAGGGGTTTTGTTCCTGTTGTTGTTTTTAGTATCTAAAGCAGAGAGAAAGAGAGAAAGGGAGAGAGAGAGAAAGAAGGAGATTGGATTGCATGATGTTATTTTCAGTTGACAAGTAGGATTTTTTTTTTTTCTGTAAGTAGCTATATGAGAGAGAGGGAGAGAGAGAGACGGGGGAGGGGGGGGGATAGAAAGAGAAATTCATTATAGGATGGCTTGATTAGAGGGAAAAATCACGAGAGATTTAATCATGTCACGTTTTGCCCAAAACTGTACAGTCAGATCTTAATAACCTCATGTCATAAAACCTTATGAATAGACACTGATCAGGGGGTGATACCAGATAATATCACACCACTGTTATCAGACAATATGTCAATGTATGTATATATGGAATTCATTCTTGTAATAGGTCATATTCCACTTAACAAAAAATCTGGAAAAAAAAAAACAACCTGGCGGAGTGTTTGTACCCCCGTGCTAAAATAGAACACTCAGTGATATTTGTTACCGCTCCTCCACGAGATCCGACAACAACATGTCTCCGGTCCTGTGGATATTTGATGTTTTTGCCATGTCAATGGTAGTGAACAGTTTGAAGTGTTTTTACCCCCCCCCCCCCCCCACACACACACACAGACACATACCAAAATTAGACGGGAATTTCCAGCTGTCACTTTGTCAGAACAAATCTGTTATATACTGGTTCATAAATGATCAGAAAGTATTATTCCTTCTGTAATTTGGCACATACGGACTTTGATGAGAGTCTTACAATACCTACCCAGTACATCTAGATAATGTCACGCCAGTGGCCTGGAAGTGTACTGTGTCACGCGAGCAGGCATACAGACAGTGGTAATTATGGGGCCGTGGGGAGAAAATTGGCCTGGCACTCCGGGTGGGGAGTGAGTGAGTGAGTGAGTAGTCTCCCCTTCACTCCTCTCTCCCCCCTCTCTCTCTCTTTTCCTGTTTGTGAGGCTGTCTCATTTAGTTGTCTGCAGAAAACAGCTGGTGTATGTCGGCAAAAGTTACTTTTGAGTTATTATGTGTGAGGAACAGGGGACGGTAATCACAAGATAATAATAGTAATAATACCAATAATAATAATAGTAATCATAATAGATATTTTAAAAATGATGAGAAATTCAATGTCATTGGGTGTTATCTCCCTTTGTCGGACACAAAGGGTTTTGACTAAGCATAGTTAAAAGAGGGGGGGGGGGATCATATTTGCATTCTTTACTTGAAACATACCTATACCATCAAACATTCAGAAATGTAATCTTACCATAATAAAAATAATTTCTTCTTAAGGTAATAATTTTATATATATAATGTAGAAAAAAAATGTCAGTATCTCAATTAACACAATAAAAAGTCACTTTTTTTTTCTCTCTCTCTCTCCAATCTGCTTGTTTAACAAGACGTGTCAGGCAAAGTGACTTAATAGTGTGGGTCATAAAAATAATAATAATAATAATAATAATACTAATAAATTAAAAATCCCCATTCCAAATTGACTTATTTTGCATATAGGTCAAAACAATAGCATCAGTACCTGACCTCAGACCCAAATTAAGCTATTGCTAAATTCACATTTTGCAATAATTTATGTAAATATATCCTGAAAAAGATGTTTGCGACAAATAACAAAAAAAAAAAACGATTTTCCCTGTGTATGAAAATTGACTTATTAACTCCCTTTGGAATGAATCATGTTCTGGATATTATGGTATTACCACATTCAAATTTTCAAAAATATAAGAGCACTTCGTGAGCTCAGTTCTCTGTTGTTCTATCTCCATTTTTTGATAAAAATTAAAAATGAGAAAATTGATATTTTATATTTAGCAACTGCTTTTGCACATAGGAGATAAAAGAAAAATTGACATTTTGTTTGATTTGAAAATTTTTGAAAATTATTTGACAACTGATATTTTAAAGTTTTTGCACATAGGAGTTAAGACAAAATGATTTTCTTCCTCTTCTTCTTCTTTTTTTTTTTTTTTAACTCTACATGTTTGGGCAAATGATTTGTGAAATGATTACATTATAGTATGGTAGATTTACTATCCCTCTTTCAAATGACATATATGTCTCCAAATAGCCTCAAAGTGGAGATTGAGTTACAAAGAATTGAACTTGCGACCTGCTCTTTATGGAAAACTTACTTACTTACTTACTTATCCGAACCAGCGGTCATTTGAGCTTTAGCTCTTCGACCTGACGCTATGGAAAAATAT
>JBCAUA010036178.1:0-12119 GCA_038406235.1 Peronia verruculata | reverse complement strand
AATGATTTAACCCAACAACTCCATTCATGGCAGTGACAGTCCTAATGTGACTTAGCCATGCGGCTCGGAGGCTGATATGATAGGTTACTGCACACTTTCCTCTGCAAAAGAGATATAGCTTCTCTGGAAAGAGGACACTCCCAAACACACAAACACACAACAAGGCAGGCAGCAAAGAACTCGTCACTCGCTGTCCACCACCATGGGATTAGAATCAGAGTGATTGTAACACGGGCGCTAGATGTAATGCCTAGAGTTGTCTACACACAAAGTATAGTAATAGTACCATACATACACGTGTTTGACTGTGTCTCTACTATAACAGTATAAAGCTCTGCAAGGATGATTAATTATCGTTTGACATCACTGCTCCTCGTACGTTACCTCTCCTCCCTCCCCTTCGAACACATAAGCATAGGCCCACTTGAAGCCATGGCATGGGACATATTCACAGTACATTTATGCAAATTAATTGCCTGATCAATCTCGCCCCATTTGCGAAGCTGTCTCCTTTGTTTTCCCCGTTGGAGAGAATAAAAGCTGACCAGTTCGATTTAAAGGAAACTCATGGGATGGCTTCAAATTATGCAATAGGCATTAAATGGTCACAAATCGGAAAAAAAATCTATTGGTTCGTTTTTATTTGAATTATCAGAAATTCATTTTATCAGTCGGTGGACTCAACCGTAATATGTTGTGAAGTCACACAGCTGCGGCTAGGAAATAAAAAAAAAACTTATTTTGATTTATTGAGTGAAATAGCATGTTTATCAGAACAGTCTGTCATTAGTTAATCAGTGTGTATCAATATGATTCATCTTTCCTTAACCCTACTTTTTTTTTTTTTTTTTACTTATTTTAGTTTCATTTCACAGAAACATTTTGGGGAACATGTTTCATATTTGTTCACAGATGGTGCTGTGAAGTCATGGGAGGCAGAGAGTGGTAAACTAGTTCAGACATTTTATGAACACAAAGGATGGGTAACAGATTTTCTTTTCTGGTAATAATTTTTTTTTTTTTTTTTTTGTGAAGTTTACTTTCATGACTAGCAATAAAGCCAGCTGAAACGGAAACGGAACAGACACAGGAAATAGTGATATACAATGACTTTAATTTGATTACTGATAATATTTACAAGAATTTAACCTCTTCACTGCTAGCCAGTTTTGCAGTCCTGTGCTAAGCACCAACGATATCACTAGCATCATCCACTCAGTCCATTGACCAGACCCACTGTGTATCAACCAATCATAAATTACACCAAGATTATGACAAACTGACACTCACCCTCTACCCCCTTCCCTCTCCTGGGCCCCCTTTCCCATTTCTGTTAGCTGCCCTCTGCCTGCCTTTTCTTTTTGTAATATGACATCACCTTTCCAGAATAACACAAAGTGATGCAAAAAGATTCTCTGGTCAGAACATCCATTTGAAGTTGAAACAAGTGAAAACCCTGATGATTTTGTGTATGCGTGTGTCTGTGAGAGAGAGAAAGAATTGGTGGAGAGAGGGAAAATGAAAATGCACTTGAACTGAAAACAAGTGGACAATATAATCTCCTGTGACTGAATGCAGAAAAGGCCTAAATTTTGTTTTGTGTGTGTGTTTGGTTGGGGGGGGGGGGGTGAAATAGAGCTGAGAATCCATTTGCTGAAGAACCATGTTAGTGCAATCCTTGCTGCCAATCTTTCTTTCTTTCTTTCTTTCTTTCTTTCTTTCTTTCGTTATCCTTCAGATCCAAAAGTTGCCAGAATAGCTGCTACAACCTACGAGATTCATTTTAATTTCAATCAGAATTTCCACTTAAAACACACAGAAACTTGGTAAAGATCTATGACCAACATACAAGCTCACTCTCGTCAATCATTTGACAACTCATGCACTCATTTATTTATTCACCCATTCACTAACTCTCCCACTCACTCAACTCATTCTCAGTCCCTCTTTGTTTTTCTCTCACTTCTCACCTCTAAATATCGCTGGACTGGGGATGTTGGCATAGATGTGAAAAGTTAGGAGGTAACAGAGCTGGAGATGCAAGAGCACTTTCTGCCCAATGACCAGGGTGGTTCACTTCAATACGTGGGATCTTTTGATAGATGCCACATGTCGTGGATCAGGGGAATAACAAGAAGTAGCAATTGGATTGCAAACCAGGCATATAAATGTAATCCGTTATTGTCTTCACATAACATTCAGTAACAGCCAATGCTGTGGGTTTCTCGTAGCAAAGAAGAGAATGGCCGCCTGTTGGTCGACGGTCAGCTGGAGATGAGTGGGCAGAGTTAAATATCCATGAGTGACAGCAGTGAACCGACCCAGGTGACCAGTCTGGAAGAGGACGTACATATACATCTTTTAGCACCTGACATAAGCCTTATTGGACGCAGTCATACTGTTGTTAGCAGTGAAATGGTTATTATTTTATATTTCTAAAATACTGGATGTCCCTTCCAGTGCCAACAGTAAATACTGAATTTAAATTTAGGTGTTTAAATTAACATTCTCCTGCTTTGTGCTATAGTTATACTCTATTTACAGGGGTGATGCTAAGCTGATGCTGTCCTCGGCTAATGATGCTCATATTATTGCTTGGGGGACTGGAGGAGGTGTTGTTGACATCATTCCTGTTAGTATGAGCACTTGATTTTGTTCTCATTTGTTTTTTCAATGGAAGAGCAGAAGCCTCATGGATAATCCACAGGATTTTCATATCATCATAATTATTCTCTTAATGTTATCTGTGCATAAATAGACTTTAGTAGGATTATGCAGTGTTGCTCATTCTTTTCAGCCATACATGAAATTCATGACTTGTTTTGTTTTTTTTTTAATTGAAGAATTGTCTTACACAATGTATTTTGACAGCCAACATAAATAATAAATATTCCTGCTACTGCAGGCTGTAGCAAGGGACTATCATAGCAATTTATATGTTGGTCAGGTCATTGCTCACAATTCGAAAGGTATATTTTGCATTTTGGTCATTTTATGTTATATATATTTGTAGATACATTTGCTGATTTCTCATCTATGTTATGGTTCATTGTTTGTGGTAGTTACATTGATCAGAGGGTTCATAAGATTGATTTGTGAATTTTCTTTCTGTATTCAAAGTAAAATATGCTGTCTTTTCTTAAGAAATTTGTTGGCATGATTTCAGATGTCAGTTCCAGTGTACTGCATGGCTATAAACCCTCGGCGACACCAGCTTGTTTGTGGTGTAAATGGAGGTGTCAAAGTTTATGCCCTTGATGAAGGTATGTTTAGAGCCAAAAAGAACGAAAGCATCGGGAAGCAATTTCTGTCAAGAGTCAGTTATATGACTTTCATAGTTCAGTCTTGTCATGCAGTGCGACACTTATATAATATGCTTGTATGTTTTCATAAAAGTTTGTTATTGTTTGAAGTTTATAGCAAACAAGGCACCAAGCATCCATATCATTTCTGATGATGTGCATAAAGACTTTGACATGAAATTAGACAAACTTGAAAATAACTAGAATTGACAGCAATGGAGTCTATATTTAACTTGTTTGTCTTAATAAACGTAACTGTTGGCTACAGGAAATCTGTAAAACCACAATAGTACACACTATTGTGTAATCTGATAGACAGGTTTAGTGTTATTTACTTCGTCTTGCATTTTTTAATTTCAGAGAAGGAATGTGGCCACTACATCAACAATCGCCTCCTCCATTTTGCGCAGGAGCACACAGATATTGTACGCAGCATAATCTGTCATGAATCAAGAATATACTCTGCAGGGTAAAAGAATTAGATATTTCATGAAAGTGTCTAGCAAAATATCTAATGTGGGATATAACATGTTTATGTGAGAAAGTCCTAGTAACATAATATATATTTTATCTCATATCGTGACAGGTGTTCACCCTAATTCATTCTTTTTTGAGTCAATTTTTATTGGAAGAATGTAACTGCAGTCAGCTATATGAAAAGTTATATAGATAGACTTAGTTCAGTCATACTTCCTCAATTTTCTGCGACAGTGTGATTTGGTTGACTCACCTATTAATACTGTCTCAAGAAAAAAAAGAGAGGGTAAGAATAAAAAACCTAAATAAATGATTTTTTTATCATGTGCTTGTCAGATTTTGAAATATGGTATACTTGTATTAAACTAGCGGGACAGAGATTATAGGACTTGAAGAGCAATGATATAGAAGGGTTTAATATAGACATCCTTTGGCAAAATTTTAAAAAAATGGAATGAGAAATGAATTATATTTAAATTTAATGGTATATTTTTCTTTAATTGCAGGTATGATCAACGACTTGTCATTTATGACTCCTCTTATACAGGAGACTATAGTTTGACGCCAATTTTAAAGTAAGTAATCTATATTGTTAGATTAATTTCACAATAGAGCTTTTGTAAATTTAGAGTTATATATAGCTGACAATATAATGCACATGTTACTTCACATGTTATTGAAACGAGATCGATCAGTGTTTCAGGAAAATACATAATTCAACACCAAATGCTCCTCTGTCACTTTTGTCATTTTATGCATTTATTTTTTATTGATTGATTTTTTTATTTTTTTTTCAGTAAAATCTTAAAGAACAATTAATCTGTTAGACTAAATGTCAACTTGAATTTGTTTCTTTTTCTAGCAATGTTGTTCATGATGCTGGAATAGCCTGTCTGGTACTGGCAAAGGACAATGAAAACAACACTTGGTTAGTGTATTTGTTCATTTGCTCATGTAAGTTCATGCATACATGCGCCTAAGGTATGCACTGATCGTACTGTAAGTATTGACTGAAAATGTGCAAATGTGACTATTGACAGTTATTTATAAGCAGCAGCCACAGCAGTTTATGACTATTTCAAATATTGTGGCCTTTGCTCTGTTAGCAAACAAACTTTATCACGAAGCCAATATGCACACCATTGAAAAATGCTTGAGATGCTTAATGCTCTATCTCTCAGAGTCAAGTTGCGCACTAGACAATTAAGAGTCTTACAACTTTTGTCAACATGTGTAATCACAGTTTTATACTGAAATAAATTAAAAGAAAATTTTGTGCAAAATATCATATTTATCAGGAGAATTAACAAACTGTTGGTGAGATATGCTGTTGGGGGAATTAGTCAGTTGAGCTGTTTCTGGTGTCTTGTTTTCCATCAGGTTGTTAACTGGATCATTTGACAAGAGTCTGAAGATTTGGTCGGTCGATGGAAAGTTGATTCATAAACTAGACACTTTCCTCTCAACGGTTAGTGGAATTTGCTATGTCCCCCGCAATAAAACCATTTGGGCAGCAGGAGGAACTTTCTATGCTAGCATGTTTGATCCCAAGTCTGGTGACAATGTGAGTACTCCTTTTGCCTTCTGTAACTCTTTTTCTGTTGTGAACAGAATTTCATTTTTGCATGTTGTTACAGTACTTTACAAAATGTTTAGATGATTCAATAAGAGGAGACTCAGACATAATGATATATTTCATTGAGTGAAATCAGTTAAAACCATTTACTATCACTTATATAGTACTTATCAGTTATTAGTTATTTACATTGTAGCATAATGACGACAGCAGTCACTAACTGTGTAAGTCTGCAGTAAGATCAAGTTTTTGTCATAAAATATCCCTTGGACATCTTCTTTCCTCATGCCTTTATATGGTGGAAATTTGTAGGTGGAAATCTATGATGTATGGCATTTATGCAAAGTGTGCATGTCTGTTTTCCTGGCCTGCTAAACACATTCACATCATGTATCTCACTGTTGAAAGCAAAGGGCCGCAACCCATGTATGGGTGGAGGTAGTGCAAAGTGTGTAGCTTTGTCTTATTTTTAGGACTGCAAAACTTGTATGTCTGATTATGCGGAGTCAAATTAATTTCAAACATTTAATAATTATTGAGGACTAATGTAGCATTTTTTAGATTCTGAAATAAAATATTCACTTGCAAAAAGGAGCACATAGAAACAAATTCTTCTGTTTTCTCAAAGGTTTGAAAAATGTAATAACTTTGACTTACACAATTTGAGACTGTTACCCTCAATATAATGATTTTACTATGATCACTAGAGAATGAAATGAAACAATTAAGACAAAAAATTGTCCCTCCTAAAACTGATATAATTAATCATTAATTTTCATATGCAATATGGTATGCATGAAACAGTTTTTAGTCATTTGCATTATCAGGTGGATGAAAAATGATCTTAGGTAACTTTATCTGATGCCATATTTTGCCATAGGAATAACTTGATCAATCATTGCTCTTTCATTGTATCAGGTCTCAGATTTCATTGGCACATTTTCTGAACAAGAAGAGGAAAAGTACCATCTTCAGATTCTCAAATTCTTTCCAGAGCTGAATCAAGTTGTTGGTAAGGAGATAATTTGTTTAACTCACTTGGGACCAGGCCTGGGCTTCAAGCACAACCCCCCGGGACCAGGGTTTTAGGGTTATTTTCAAAAAATCATTGTCTGTGTTCTGGCATCCAATAAGCAAGAAAATTGGCACTGTTATAGTTTATGATTAGTTAAATCTAATGAGGCCGCCAGAATATGCCCATGTTGGAAAGTGTAGATTTTGTGAACCTTGAAAATTATGCAATTTTTCAGTTGTTGTTGTGTTTTTTTTTAACCCCTTTCCAATACAACAGCAGTCTAGTTTCACCGTCCAAAGTATGTCTAAAGTCCCCTATAAATGCAGTTTCTAGATCTAGTTGTAATTTACAATGGACATAGACAAATCTAGAGCTGTAAATGATTTACATACAAGTTACATATAAAGAAGAGTATGTGTGCTTATCAAAATATAGGAAGAGGCCATGGCATTGTTTACAATTGAATATTGATCTGACAACAGCCCCCGCCGAATAGTTTCTGTTGATAAACTGATAGAAACAATGTGTCATCGATAACCAGCATCTAAGTTCTTGCCTAGCACAGATAAATCATCATCTGAATCACTTTCTTCGATGTCCGCGTCCAATCTCACAGGTTGACTTTCTTTGAGGTCGAGACATTGATTTGAAAGGCTTCAAAAAAGCCTTGTTAATTTTCCAATGACAGCTTTTTGGAGTTTACCGGAGGAAGGAAAGGCTAATTTTAGAATAAACATGGATATACTGGTGGAAAAGGTGGATTGGGCGAATTTTATTTACAGGAACGAGATATCTTGTCCTTGGTCCACCAAGGATGTTTGTTGAGGACGAGTTATCTCATCGTTGGTCCCCAGTGAGTTAAGTTCGCTCCATTTCCTTGTCATAAGGGATAGAGTTTTCTCTATGTTCTTGAGAAATTCAAATTTCAAAATGCATGCTGTTACTGGTTCATCCTTTTCTTCTTTTCAAGTCTCAACCTATAAATTAAAGAATGAATTAATGGTTTTTTAGCAATGATTCTACTATTCTAATGTATAGACTGATTTAGAAAAAAACAAGAAACAAAGATAAAACAAAACAAACAAACAATGCTGTTTCATTTCAGCTTTACTTTTAATGAAGAGGACCTTCAGAACCTGTACAAAAAAATGAAATTTTTATTAACTACCACTTCTTCATTAAGTGTTAAAAACCCTCAGGTTTTTGTCAGATAAAAAAGAAAGAGAAGCATAAATGAGACCATATATAATTTTATTTAATGTTTTGGAGAAATCTATTATTTCTGTGCATAATATCCTTACTGTATTTATCATCTATATGTATGCACATACCAAATACTAGTTGAAATTTCCATATTTTGTTTTAAATGAATCAGTCTGATTGTCAGTAATATACCTTTAATGTCTCCTAGCATCTAGCAGTCGTCGTCACTTGTTAGTGTGGAAATACAATTCCTCTGGTTGTGTGACCACGCTAACCTGCAAGTCATCTATGGAGAGCCTATGCTACAGTAAGTAAAGGTCATTTGTGATCACCTGTTTCCTAAGAGGGACAAGACATCAGACTATTTGCCAGTAGGAAGATGAGAAGGCACATGATGAATCAACTGGTGTTTAGGTTGATTTCTTTTTATAGTTTCTTAGACGAATGAGACATCTTTAGCACGACATGGTAAGATGATGGGTGGACAGGAAAAATGTACAAATTTGATATAAATTATTGCTAATTCTTTCAACCTTATAACACTAGTGCAGTTTTTAAGTATCTGTTTTGACAGAAATTCCCTGTTTTATTCAAGATTGGTTAGAAATTGTTTAAATAATTTAAAAAATAAAATCTTTACCATAATGTAAGTCATTTCCTCTTCTGAAATTTGCTTCTTTTGTTATCCAAAATTCATTCACTATATGATTTCAGAATGGAGAAACAGCTTAAAATTTGTTCTGGATATCTCTTGTAGCAGTGTTCTTTATCATGCTTGAAGAACTATGGAATAAATCTGTGATAGATGAATTAATACTTATGGTGCCAGAAGAATTACAATGCCCAAAATGACTTTGTTTTCATCCTCAGCTTCCAAAGTGCCAATACTTATTTTCAGTGGAGATCATGATGGAGCCATCATTAAATGGGAACGCATGCAATCAAACCACTTCATGTACAGGTATGCTGGCTCTTATCACAAAATTATAATAATACTTTGCTATTATTTTTGTTTTAACATTCATACAGAAGGACTCATCCAAAATTTTTTATGATGCACTTCATAAATCTATTAGGTAACCCTTGGTGATGATACCGTGTGTTGTTTTCCATTGAATATTTTGTTAACTTCTCTGTATTTCAGGAAGTTAAGTTTCATGCTCTTAACTTTCCATACTACTGGTCATCCATACAACTATTATGGTCCCTGTGTACCATTTCCTGTAGTCTGAACTGACCTGGTTTGTTTACATTGTTTTGATATATCTGCTGTCAGCTGGGATATCAGCTGGGATAGGTTTACAAAAATGTTTACGAAATACCAAAATATCAAACTAGAGACATAAAAATTTGCATAGGGATTTAAAAAATGAGAATGTTGTATTGATTCAGTGCAATTTCTCTGTGGCTATTAGGTGCTTTTGTACCATATTTCACTTCTGAAAGTAGGTAGCTTACTTTCATAATCACTTCATAGGACATGCCTAAAAACAAAGGTGTAAGCAGTGGAGGTGAGTGTAACAGAGTAATAATAATGAAAAGCCAACTTACCATTTTGTTTTTAATCAATTTCAAGACAGAAATCACATCTCAGGTAGCTTTCATTGAACTCAGGCAAATGCAATCACAAGGACTCAACAACTAGATTTAGATCTACTTCTAACATGTTCATTATTTTAGCAGGATACTACCATCAGATCTAAGTTAGACATAGAAAACAAATGAAGAATCCATCTGATTCCCAAAATTGGACATATAAGGCAATGCTTTGATGGTCTATATTTATCACTGAGATTCTGTTTCTCATGCTCACCCTTGCTAACTCCATCTTAGACTAAGCTCAGTCGACTTAAGTCTCACCTTGTAAATCCTTTAGACCTACCTCATTCTCTTCATCAAAATCAACTTCAGTTTCAAATTCAACATTGAATTCTGTGTCACTTTTACTAAAATCAGCCAGAGTAGATGCAGGCGGATGTGATGTATCAGTTTTCAAAAGGAGATGACCAAGCATGCTTTCAATCACGTTTGCAATACAATGAGTGCGTTCGAAACCTTCACAAAACCATGTATGTATATCTCATGGTCTCTTGATGACAAAGAAACTAAATATAGAAGGGAACCACGCTCTTTGTGATATATAGTTGATGATATGTATAGAGGAGTATGGCTGGCCAGGTTCAGCTGGGTTGAACAAATGAAAGCTATCGGACCGGAGGCCGGGTTTGGCTAGGTTAGACCTACAGCGGAGAAACTGTTTCGGCCGGGTTGAACATGAAAGGGTTAATTTAGAATAAGTCAGTGGAATGCACTTAAGAATACTTTACTTTCAATATTATGAAATCAGTAGAGCAAAGCATTTTTTATGCGGAAATCAGTAATTGTAAAAAGTTGAATAGATAAGTGTTGTTTCCAAATGCAATTTTTATGTAAAATCCGTCACAAAAGCATTTTCAATGAGATGAATAGTAACTGATGAGGCATACAAACCTGTTTTTGAAAATCATGCTTGCTTAAAGCCAAAAGACAGACTTATTTTCCATTTTAATTAACTGATTTGATTGAAATTCAGCAAAGAGATTTTCACCCTGAGTGATTCCAAGCTGAAGAAGAAGAGGCGGGCAGGCAGCAAGGCCCGAGAGCTGATGCTAGAGCAGCAGTTCAGCAGTCAGCAGGTCAGATCAGAGATGCCATCAGAGGGAAGTGCCAAAAAGATACAGAGCCACTATGCTTTCAACAAACCCATGATTCCTCCAGTAAGTTTCATTTTTTTTTTTTTTTTAATAGTTATTATTCGACTAAGCACAGATCTAAAAATTACCAGCAGAGTGTTTATACCCCTTACTAAAAATGGAACACTCACCTATGTGCATTATGCTCCACCATGAAATCCCACAAGAATATTAAAACACAGTATTTAGGAAAAAACCTGATGCCAAAAGTGTGTTAGACATTTTCCTACATCAGTAAATCATTAACACTACTCACGACTGCTATTATTTGGAAGGCATCTAGGTTTAATAGGCTCATAGTGAAAGTTAAATCATACATTTCCAATTCACCGTAGCAGGGTCAAACCAAAAAGTGAGACAAACTTGTGAACAGTTGGGAGTGTTTGTATCCCTTGCAAAAGTTAGACGTAGGTATTTTCAGCCTTTTGCTTGGTCGGAACAAATTTATTGATCCCTTTCAAATTTTCACTCAGAAGGTAATGAAAACAAACATTGTTTAAAAAAAGAAAGAAAAGAAAAGAAAAGAAGTCTATTTTGTGAGGCATATAAACTTAATAAGATCAATACATGTGTAAAGAAGGGCGGCTTTCAGAAATGTCTTTAAGAAGGAATAGTTGGACAAGAAAACAAAAATTATTTCATTAATTGAATGAAGGTTATGAAGTTGTTATCAGTTTTGCAGCCATTTGTTTAGTCCAGAGTATATTACCTCATGTTTTAAGGGAATAAATTTGTTTTGCTTTGTTTTATTTTTCTTCTTGTTTTTGTTTTTTGTTGTAAAGGTTAAACTTAGATGCTGAGTTAACCAACTGGACATAGTTGTTGACAGTAGTATTGTAAAGTTATTTTTCAGTGCCTTATGTCCTTTCCATTTTCACATTTGTTGGATTCATTACTTAACACTTTTCAGAGGTATATGCCATAGAGTATGTAGATACAGAGCTCCCTTTCTTCAGACTTAAGGATTTATTCTCAGTGGAAGTTATTTAAATATCTAATGTGAGATTTTGTGGTCTACAGTATTTTTCATATCAAAATATTTTCCCATTGTCATTTGTGCCTCGTGTCTCTGATTGTATCTTCATCATCTCTGGTTCAGTGAATAATTGGTTTTCAAGGGAGAGATTGGAAATTTCAAATGCTGATCAAACCATCTATTGATAAGGATTAAAAATAAACAAATCTTGACCACGATTTTGTGAACAGTATGGAAATGTGTCCTCTAGAACTAAAATGTTCTGTTATATAACAACATAGTTGTATGGTATTCACTATCTTAATCACTTATGTATGTTTGATTCAAAGATGAGTGCTGAAGAGGCAGTAAGTATTCATGTTCTTGATCTCAGCATCTTCCTATATTTCAGATTTCTAATATATCTACATCTTTACTTATGGCTTTTTTAACAATGTTAGAAAATAAGATGACTCTAGGGCACTCTGGGTTGGATGCTCTCATTATCTATGTTTTTATTTTGCTCTCTATGCAGTTCTCTTTATCTCCAGATGTTTTGATTGTTTCCTGTTGTAGTCTTACTTCTGGTTATGGCTATATATTATATTTTTTTTTCAATGAAAATCTCAAATTTAGTTTCTTTAAGTAAAGGAAGGTGTAATATTTTTCTCACTTGCTCCTACTGCTTTACTACTCCAAGTGTCGCTAATAAACAATCTGTGGTGTCGGGGAAAATGAAAGATTTTCACATGTGTTGGAAAATGCATAGAAACAGGCATACCAAAATAAAGTGAAGAACTTGATACTCTACATTTTCTGAAAATAAAATGAACAAACTATGTACAACATGATAATTTTT
>JBCAUA010036167.1:0-12120 GCA_038406235.1 Peronia verruculata | reverse complement strand
ACACCGCTTACAGATCAGTTTATCATTATTTTGTTTTCAATAAGAATCCATAATTTTAAACAAAAAATACTATTTCCCATTAAATACATAGCCATCAAATGAAATAAATTGACTCCGTTTCTGTCAAATATGTATGTATGTATTTATTTATTTGTTTATTCTGGCGCTTATGTTTCATTTTATTTGCATTACTTATCTCTTCATTTATTTACTTGTTTATTTATTTATTTCTATAATGTATGTTTGCCGATGGCTTTGATTTCTTCTTTCACAGTGTTGTGCCAGCTACACTTACAGTGCTGATAATGTCGCACAGTTGGGACATTTCCATTATCCCAGAGTGATAGGGAGGCAAACAAGTCCTGCCTCCTTCGTGAAGCTCCACGTCATCGATTGACCAGGTATCTTTGCTCGGGCAGTTAATTAACACTTCGATTTTTGCAGGTTCTACCCGTGGAGGGCAGGAAATACATACACTGTGATGGGTAAAAAGACACTGGCTTTCTCGGTTTGATCGCTCACTTGTATAGAAACTGAGTTTTTGTTTTGTTTTGGCTTGTTTTGTGCATGCGTGCGTGCGTGCGTGCGTGCGTGCGTGCGTGCGTGTGTGTGGCTGGCTAACTGTCTGTCTGTCTCCCTGACTAACTGGCTGTCTGTCTGTCTACCTGGCTGGCTGTCTGTCTGACTGTGTAAAGTGTATGGAAATGGAGTGACAGACAGACATGCAGAAAAAAAATGTACTGAATAGAGATGGTTAAAAAATGTACTGAAAAAAAGACGGCTTTCTGGTTGGGTATCTCGCAGGGAGCCCATAAAACCAGAGAAAGGGGGACATGGGGGTGGGGTGGGGGAGGGAGCAAGAGGTAGAAAAAGAACAAACGGGATCAAACACAGTAATGAGAGAGAGAGAGAGAGAGAGAGAGAGGAAGACAGACTCTGAGACAAAGAGAGGTCGGTAAGCGGGAGAAAGAACGAAGACACGGGAAAATAAAACGCGAGAGAGAGAGAGAGAGAGAGAGAGAGATACAGAGCTCACTGAAACCACAAGAAACACACACACATACACACACATTTACCCCCCCCCCCCCACCCCCCAAACCCCCCAAAAAGCAAACGTCACATTCAGATTTGAGGAAAGCAGAGAATCAGAGATGCTGAGCGCGAGAAGGAGAATCGATGCAGAAAATGGCAATTAGTATCGAAGCGTCTTGGCTGGAATGTCAATTGTCAAAATGTCAGGGAAGCAGTTTCTCAATCATTTTTGCCTCTTCATGCCTGTCTTTCTCCGCTGGTGTTAGATGCTCTCAATCAATTCCACACTAGCATGACACATTATATGGAGAACAGAGAAAGAGACAGAGAGAAAGAAAGAAGGGATGGGCAGACAAAGACATAGAAAGACAGAGATAGACAGACAGTGAAAGAGAGAGAGAGAGAGATAAAGACAGGGACAGGCAACATGGAGCGAGAGAGAGAGAGAGAGAGAGAGACTAATTAAAGGGAAAAAGACAAAGAGAAATAGGTGGGAGAGAAGGAAAGAGAGAAAGAAACAGGCTAAGATGGAGAGATGGACCGAGAGAGAGAAACCAAAAGAAACATAAAGGGAAAAACAGAGAGACTGGGGAACCGACAGAGAGAGAGACAGAGAGAGAGAGAGAGAGAGATGAAGAGAAAGAAGAGAGGAATACATGTACTGCTGGTCCTAACCTTTTCCAAAACTTAAATGCCGAATGAAAATGGGCGTGAACATGAAGAAATGAACTACCAAACACTTAATCATTTTTATTTTTTAACGAAACAAAATATTGTGACCTTTATCAAATCAAAACGCCAAATAAAAACAGCTATTAACAGGAAGATGAATAAGAAAAAAAAAAGATGTCATGAAAAATATTTTAAAACACACACACATACATACACTCACACACGCACGCACGCGCACACACACACACACACGCACGCACGGGCACACACACAGACAGACACACACACACACAGACACACACGCACATACACACGCACGCCCGCGCACACACACACACACACACAGACACACACACGCACGCACGCGCACACACACAGACACACACACACCGCTACACATTTCTAACAGACAGATCGATGTTAATACTGACATCGAAATGAAATAAAATATCCCGAGTAGGCTTGCTGGAGTCCTCTGCTCTACGTGAACAACACTCATATAGTCACTGCTCGCGGTACGTCATGCACAAGTGACGGCTCCACAGTCATCCACTTATTCACTCACTCACTCACTCACTCACACCCACTCATTCATTCACTCACTCACACCCACTCATTCACTCACTCACTCATCCACTCACTCACTGAACTCATTCACTCTCTCACCCACCCACCCATTTTCACTCATTCACTTACTTACTCATTCATTCGCTCACTGTACAGTGCACACAAACCTCGGAAATATAACGCCGTTATTAGAGGAGGCAGGACGTCCGGCTACGATATCCCGGAAGTCAGGGGACCGTTGAGTCACCCCCCTCCCCTTCCACCTCCCCCTCCCCCCACCCATATTCCCCTATGGTAGGACCCAAAATTCGAATCCGCCCCGTCAGCAACAAGCGTTTTTGATTGGGTAGCAGTAACCTAGATACACAGCTACGACGAAGCTCTTTATGAAAAGTAGGCGGATACGACGCCGTCCGGGCAAAATTTCCAAGATTCCAAATTTAACCTACAAAAATAAGTCTTCTAACCAAGGCCAGCAGTTGAAGCCCAGATTTTTTAAGGACTGAATGGCTATACACACAATCATAATGATACAATACATTTAATACAGCCGCCGTTCTTCCTTATCGGAGTCGGCTACAGCAGCGCGACGTCAGTGATGGTCTCGGTGCTTCAGAAGTGACAGGGCTACTGAGAAAAGGCGGGACTTGTGTGAGACATAAAGGAAAGAGTTCAAGCTGACATAATTGGCTGAGTGATGTGGTGTGGTGTAGTGTGGTGTGGCTGACCGTAACACAATGTACACGGCCACAAGATGACCACACCTGACCTGTCCTGCCATGATGAGAAGGGAGAGAAGAGGACAGAGAAAAGGTCAACAACAACAAAAACACGACCACCACCACCACCACCAACAACAACAACAACAACACAAACACTCCTATCCATACATGCCAATGAGCCATTTTGACCGTCAGCGAAATTACTTCCTTTGCCCAGTACAAGAGGTATAACACAAGCATTGTAAAGAAGGAAAATATCACTTTTTTCCCTTGTTATGTGAAATATAATTAACAGAAAATTCAGAAAAATTCACCAGAATTATTATTTTTTCCCTTGTTATGTGAAATAGAATTAACAGAAAATTCAGAAAAATTCACCATAATTATTATGGTGAATATATATTTTTCCTATTGTGGCAATTTTTCATAATTCTTTTCACTACATGTTTCAAATTAGAAGAGAAAAAGTGATTTTTTCCTTCTTTGCAATGCTTGTCCTACACCTCTTGTACTTGGCAAAGGGAAGTAACCTAGCTGGCTGAAAAAAAAGGCTCATTTCCCGAGTTACTGTATAAACGATCTATTTGGAATAAAGCTTTCAGTCGCTTTGAACTTTTTAGCGCCAGGTTGGTCTGTACGCCAGATTTGAAGACCATCCTTACCTTAGAAACAAACAACTTGGAAAGCAAGCAGTAATTCACACAGCAAGCCGCATGTTTCGTTATCTCCATTTCTTGTTAGTTTCGCTAAACAATCTTTGATTATCCAAACTCACAAACGCATTCTAATATTCCCTCTATAATTCGTAAATGCGTCGCCCGAAAGGTACTAAATATTATACCTTGTATATACAATGTACTTACATCACTGATTTTAGACATGCAAACGTATCTATATCTCACCGTGCTTGCCACAATAATATGACCGTAATGGTGCTGATATGCCGTTAAATCCCAAAACAAACAAACATGTCCAAAAGAAGTCGCACACCAGGTCCGGGCCAAGCAGTGAAATCGTCCAAGACAATTGTCACAGAACTCTTGTTATTTGATTGTTTCTTTGTGGTTGTATTTTCACGACGCATCGGCCACGATTACGGCCACACTGCGCCCAGAACCGTTGAACACTTTTACGAATTAAAATTCAATGCATTACTATTACGAATTAAAAGTTTAACTAAACATATATTAAATTCAGCGATGTTAATCCGTCTACATGAAAAAAGTAGGAAAAGTTCATGGTATGTTCTTTAGCAGCACGTAAAACTAAAGTATGTTAACGGTAAATAATACCGGATTTGGGGCCAAGAGCGAAATCACGGACAGCCAAAAAGTAGGAAATCCTACTAAAGTAGGAAATTTGACATCCCTAATTCATATGTGTACATAAACAAGTATATATTTGACCTTCAACGGTTTCAAAAGAGGTTTAAAGGGAATATTAGGAATGAGATTCAAGATAGCCCCCAGGCAAGTGGCAACAAGGCTTAACAACAACAGCAACAACAAAACGTTATGTACTATCGCTAGGTAGGATGGACCCCCATGATCGAGAGGCTGGCCGTCTAATCAGGTCCTCCGAGAAAAACCTACGTTGTGAATTCGAAATTCACATCCTATACCCAGAAACGGGAACGACTACGAGATCAGAACTTTTTTTTTTTTTTTAGTGATTGATCGGTCTACTGTCCTTTTGGGTAGAAAGACTGACGTCTAGCCTTCTTGGATGAAGGTGAATACATTTCGGAAATCCCATGTGTACTTTTACCTATGTCACCCCCCCCCCCCCAAGTGGCAACTAATAATGGGACAAAGAGTAGGAGGAGACGCATGTGATTGGGCAAATATTTCTCAGCTCCAAATTTCTATCCCAGAGTTTTCTTCTTATCTAAGTGCACAGTTACTACTGTCTTGGGATTGAAAGAATTCCATACATTTTATTTTTAAAATCATCGCCTCACAATCATTGCGTAATGAAACGAAGAGACGAGAAAAACAAAACGTTTCTGCCACACGTCTTTATTATTATTTTAAATGTATAGAACGAAATTTCGTGATATGTCAAACAAAAATATCCCACAGCGAAATCGACTTATCCGTCAAGCATAACCCCCTCCCCCTCCTTTCTCCCCCACAGCACCGCCACCGTCAAGAGAGGCGTCGTTATATTCAAAGACAGCCCGATACATTTTAAAGCAAAGCTAGTTTTGACATTTGCGTTTTGTCTGTAAAGAGTAGAAGGAGAATCACATAATACAATAGTGTTATGTTTTTTTTTTTTACCACGGTTGTGGACAGCTGAGATAACCACCACTAAAGGAGGTTGAAAAGCTTATAAAAACTATAACCACATTAATTGCGTTCGAAGTAATAATCAGAAAAAAGTACACGTACTGCTACACCATAGCTGTCTAAAGACGTTACGCTCTAGATACGTCATTCAACCTCCTGATGGAGGTTATCTCGAAGGTATCCAAAGAGAGCAAAACGAACCACAGCAAAACCTACCAAACGTCCAACCTTGCCAATCAAATGACACACCCTGTCGAAATGATTCAAAATCTATCGGTTTAAGACAATTTGCTATGGTAACACTACTTCTGGTTTCTCTTCATCTACAATAAATAAACAAATAAATAAATAAATAATAAATAAATAAATATATAAATACATAAATAAATAAAGAGACACATTGAGGAGTAAATAAATAAATGAATAAATAAATATTAAAAAAAACAGTCAAGAAATAAATCAATAATTATACAAATAAAGCAACATATTAATCAATTAATTAATTAAATGAATAAATGAATACATAATACACAAATTAAATAGAAAAAAAATGAAATAATACAAATGAATAAATGCTTAAAATCAAATGAATAAACTAATATATAAATTAATCAATAAAAATAAACATGTAAGTTAAATAATAAATCTATACATAAATACATAAAAACATTTTAAAAATAAATAAACATATACATAAATGAAAAATAAATCCAATAACAAATAAAAAGGCTCAAAAATCATAATCGAATATTCCACAGAATGACATCATAAAAAAAAACGTGACACATCCGTGCTGACGACGCGAAGTATGACTCACTTCAGGCGTGGCGAAAACTGACGCGCGACAGTCTCACTCACTGACAACAACATTATATCTGTTCTATAGCACTGTCCTTCTGTCCCAACCCACACTGCTCGATGGAAAGAGTGTCACTCTGCCACACGACTGTCTGTACCGGCTTTCCCACTGCTTTTTCGAGATAGCCACTCTCTCCCCCTCCCCCACCCTCACCCCTAGGAGGTTGAAAGGCGAAAGAAAACGGGCTTCGCTAAAATAACCCTCCGCTGGGGGGTGGGGGGGGGTGGGTTTGTAAGTAGGTTCTCTGCTCCCACCTGCAGGCAGTGAGAGCCCGCCATCGGTGGAATGTCTTCCACGGAATGCCATCCTCGACATTCCAGAGGTGACATATCTTCTCTTACTAGTTGCTCCCATCTTCTGCCCCGTTCTCTTTCTTCTCTTCCTTTTGACGTGTAAATGTATCTTACCGTGTTCAGCACAATATAGCCGTGATCCGCTGATGTGCCGTTAAACTCCCAACACAAGACTCACAAACCTAAAGTCGCACACGCTCACAGTCCACGAACATCGCCTATCCACACTGCCGCTGATACCACTCCACTGAAACTTATCTAAAGAAATCAGAGCCGTTTCGGTCGAGTACATAAAACTTTCTCACTCAACTACTAGCGGCCAGAAAAATGCCACACGTCGGCACAACAAAACTGGTGCGAGGGGAGAGAGTGTCACTCTGCGGCTTCTTGAGAGACGCGCAGGTCGATGATTAGAGCCGGCACTGTTCACGATGAAGTAACGCCTGTCACATGGGAAATGGGAAGAGCAGTAGGGGGAGAAGGGGACGGTATAGCGCGGTGTTGATCTATCTATTCCTACGCTTCGCTGCTACAATATCCGAAGACATTTCGGCATTGATCACGGTATGTGCGAAACACTTGTTGAAACACTTACGAGGGAAATGTTGAAAGTTCACGGCGAGATCTGGGAATACCACTAAGTTTCAATAAAAAATACGCATGCTGTTATCGATTTTTTTTTCTCTCTCTCTCTTATCCCTCTTCTCTTTTTCTCTCTCATCCGTCAACTGAACCATCCATATGGCCATCCCTCTACTCATCTATATATCCATCCATTATTCCATCCACCAATCCTCACTCATGCATTAATCCACCCATCTATCCATCCATCCATCAATCCACCCACCTATCCATCCATCCATCCATCCATCAGTCCGCCCACGAACGTCTATCGCCGAGATAACCGCCTGACTGGAGATTGCAAGGCGTAAAAAGACCGTGACAAAAAAAAAAAAAAATGGATGTCTATGGTGCTTATGGAGGATTCCGTTGTTGGAAAACGGAGCTTAAACAGACCTCAATGTTGGACAGTAGAGAATACGTTCTCATTTGGACACTGTCTTTGGAGAATAAGGGGCCTTTTTCGGTAACTGCCTACAAAGAACAGACCTTATATTGGAGTACATGTATTAAATATTCATGTCTTCATCAGTACCTGCGAATTACCCGATTCACAACTTCAATCGTTGGCATGCAAAAGCCTCCCTTGGCTTCACCTGCAGTGCGAGATCTTCATTTATTGGGCCATGTCACCACAGTATACTACCAACCTATGGCAGGACGCTTTTTTCCTTCATCACAATTCACCTGTCTCTCTTCCTAATCCAGCTTATACCAATCAGTAGACAGACAGGCAGACAGAGGCAGACAGACAGACAGACAGCAGACAGACAGAGGCAGACAAGCAGGCAGGCAGGCAGGCAGACAGACAGAGAGAAAGACGGACAGACAGACAGACGGACGAACGGACGGACGGACGGACGGACGGACAGACAGACAGACAGACAGACAGACAGACAGACAGACAGACAGATAGATAGATAGATAGATAGATAGAAGAAAAAAAAGCAAAAAAACCAATGTGATGCCAAGGCCAGAGTCTCAGCGTTGTAATACAGGTATTGAAAAAAGTTCATTAAAGAGCACTGGCACCACAGACATTCCCTGGCGATGCTTTTAGGGTTGAAGGAAAGATCCAGGAATGGCCACGTTCTTGCATAACGGAAGCTTTCGGGAGGGTGGGGAGGATCTATTATGTAGTGTCATGCGCGCTTGCTTGACATGCTCACGTAATACCAAACGTCTGTATCGACACTCAGTACTCATTCACTCACTCACTTACTCACTCAATCACTCATTCACGCACGTACGCACTCACTCACTCACTCACTCACTCAATCACTTACTCACTCACTCACTTATCCACTCACTCACACTCACTCGTCCATTCACTCACTCACTCATTCACTCACTCACTCATTCATTCACTCAACTACTCACTCACTCATCCACTAACTCACTCGTTCAGGCACTCACTCACTCACTCACACACTCACTCATTCACTCACTCGCTTACTCACTCACTCACTCACTCACGCACGCACTCACTCACGCACTCATTCGCTCACTCACACATCAACTCACTCGCGTATCTTGTCAAAAAAAAACAAAAAAACACACACACACAGCCTGTGGGGAGGGGGGATCTACCAAACCAGAAGCTGGATAGGGGTTTGAAAGAGGAAGAGAGAGAGAGAGAGAGAGAAGGGGGAGAGAGACGGTGGGATGAAAGCGGAGGAGGGGAGATCTTGGGCTGCAAAAATCCTTACATTATAAGACAATTATAGGAGATCATTTCGACCAGCCAAATTACTTCCCTTTGCCAGCCACAAGAGGGATTAAACAAGCAGTGGAAAAAAACATCACTTTTGTATCGTTTCTTTGAAACTTACATCATGAAAAACTTCTGCTACAAACAAACTGTTTTCTTCTTATTGTTATTTTGTCGAAATTTATTTATTTATTTATTTATTTGTTTTGTTAATTTCATTTTATGTATTTATTCACTTAGTGTGATCATTTATGACAAGAAGTGACGGGGTTTTTTTGTTGTTTTTTTTCTTCATCTTTGCACTGCTTGTTCAATACCCCTTGTATCTGGCCAAAAAAAATCACCCATTGGAAAGTATAAGACCCTAGAGAGTGAACAAACGAATGGAAAGACGGGATAAGTTTGGAAAAGAGAAAAACTGGGAAGGGGATGAAGAGGAGAGACAGAAAGAAGACAAGAGGAGGGCATGTGTGAAGGGAAAGAAAGGAACACGATGTATTTGACGGTGTGGGATAGGCTTTTTGGAAGGAAGATGACGTGTCATATTGTAAAGAAAAGGATCGGGGATTGCATGATAGAAAGAAAGAAAGAACGAAAGAGAGAAAGAAAGAACAAAGAAAGAAAGAAAAATGAAAGAAAGAAGGAAAGAAACAAAGAATGAAAAAGAAAGAAAGAAAGAACAAAAGAGAAAAAAAAGAAAGCATGGCAGAAAGAAAGAAAGAAAGAAAGAAGAAAGAAAGAAGAAAGAAAGAAAGTGAAAGAAAGAAAGAAAGAAAGAAAGAAAGAAAGAAAGAAAGAAAGAATAGACCGTCTGAGAGAACAACAACAATAACAAAAAGTTCAATAAACATTGGTGACAAAATGATGCTCTAACACGACAGACAGCACAGCTTGCAAGGAGAAACTTCCTGTCAATGTGGTGGTAAAGGAGATGTCTTCAGTCAGGGCGGCAAGGAAAACACTTGTGTGACGAGCCAGAGGCGGAGGACAGCCAGGACAGCTAGATCGAGGGCTCTCATCAAAATGCCAGCCGCTTTCCCAGATGCCAATCGGCGATGGGCTTTCAATAGATCTGTTCCCACTTAATAGTGAGTGAACGGCTGGAAATCCCCGTCTAATTTTGGTGTGTGTGTGGGGGGTGGGGTGGTTACAGACACTCCAAACTGTTCACTGTTATTGAAATGAGGGAGGGCGGGGGTGGGGGGAGAGAGAAAGAGAGAGAGAGAAACAAAAATGCACGGGATTCAGATCTCGTGCGTGGTGAAGCGAAACATAAGGAGTGTTCTATTTTTAGTAGGGAGGGTACAAACACTCGGCTGGGGATATCCAGGTTTTTGGTTGGTCAAATATTAACTATTTTATGCCTTCAGGTCAAAACCAGCAGTTCACGAGATTCTCTCCACTCTCTTTCTCTGCACTCCCTTCTCACTCTCTCTCTTTCTCTCCCTTCCCCCCCCCCCTCTCTCTCTCTCCCTCCTCTCTCTGTCTCTCTCACTTTTACTTTTGTTTTTTCTTTCTTCCTTTTTTCTCGCCTCCTTCCTCTCCCTCCCAATCCCATTTCTTTCCTCCTCATCTCTCTCTCATTTTCATCCGTTTTCCTTCCTTCTTTTCTCATCTTTCTCCCTCCCCCTTCCCACCTCCCTCAGTTATATAAATAGAATTTTTGCACCGGTGAAAGCTTGCCATCAGTGGTATGTCTCCCATGGAGTGCCATCCTCGACGTTCCAGGGGTAACATCACTTCTCTCTCTGCGCGTATCTTACCATATCTGGCACAATGTAGCCGCGATCTGCTGATGTTAAACCCCAAAACAAACAAACAAAAACAATACTCCCCTCTTCTCCTCTATTCCTTCTTCTCCTCTATTCCCTCTTCTCCTCTATTCTTTCCTCTATTCACTCTTCTTCTCCTCTATTCCTTCTTCCTCTCCTATTCGTCCCCCTCTCTCCCACCCTCCCCCTTCTCAACCACCTCATCTCATATAAATATTGCTAAATGGTGAGCATTGAACGACATGATGAGAAATAAACAATGATAACGGCAGAGAAAGAGAGAGTTGGAAAAGGAGATGGAGAGAAAGTGAAAGAAATAGGGAGAGTAAGAGGGAAAGGTAGAGAAAGAAAGAAGCAACGAGAGCAACGAAGAGAGAACGAGAGAAAGATAGGGAGAGAAGGGAGAGATAGTGACAGATAGGCGGACGGACGGATGGATGGATTTAATTGCCAGCACGTCGTGGCAATTAAGATCGTTCCACTTGTTCAAAGTACAAACCGAGTAACTCAATAGCCCATGATTGCACGGAAGATCCTCGCAAATCACCTTAACACTTTACTCCACTGCAGATGGCGGGGATTTCCACGTCCCGCAGTGACGGATAATGGACAACCTCATCAGCGCCATCGGACGAACATGCTGATGAGTGCGGAAATCACCGCACACTAATGTCTTTACAGCCCATAAGCCAATCCCTAACCCCATCCATGGAGGCGAGCGCACGGGGACTGGCCGATATTGTCAAGGTCTCCTATAATTTGTTCACTAAGAACTGAAGAAATCACCCGGTGGGGAGGGGGGGGGGGGGTGGAGTGTAGCCGTGGTCATGAGGATTGGCGTCTGCTCGGTGGTGACCAGCGACAGTCATGGGTTGTGGGTTCGACACGCAGATCCTGCATTTTTTTTTTTTTTTTAGTCATTCAACGGTTTCCTGGATTCTTGGCTAAGAAAGACGGTGTCTAGCCTCCTCGGATAAGGGCGAATATATTTTAGAGGTCCCGAGTGTATGTTGCACAGGTTGGCAGTTCCAAATCGAAAAACGGTAGGGGAAGTGCCGCTGTCCAGGCAAAATTTCCCAATTCCAAATTTCTAACCACAAAAATTCTCATCAAGAAAAAAAAAAAAACAGCCACTTAAAAGACGAGATAATCTTACATCCGTAGGATTGAAAGAAAGAAAAAGGAAAGCGTGGGGAAGAGGAAGACGAGAACAAACCGTTTGACAACCCTCCCCAACCAAAGCCATTATTACTATTAGCTCTACAACAACTATAAATTATTATACTCCTCACCATCTACTCATGTCTTTTCAGAGCTCGCTTCCCTCCCCTGACCAAATCAGCTTCCATCGGACAAATGACTCTGACAGCAACTCCATCTCATCAAGTTTTGGACACATCTTGGAGGACCAATGTGATTACCCGTATACGGTTACCGGAACACCCCCCCCCCCCCTTCCGTAATTACTGGTGACCTCAAGCTCGGATGCTATAGATAGTACACTGGAGACTGAAGAAATCACTATGAACTACTTGTACTTACACCTTACACTCTCTATACCCTCCTTCATCTTGCCACCC
>JBCAUA010036156.1:0-12120 GCA_038406235.1 Peronia verruculata | reverse complement strand
GAGCTGGATGGTTTTGGGGTAGTCATGTGAGATGTCCGAACTACTTAATTCTCTGTTCTGGGATGTTCCGTTCCTACCATATCTCTTATCACCTCATTTCTGATCGTGTCTCGCTTGGTCATGTTTACTGCTTTTCTCAGGCATTTCAACTCGCAGGTGGTCAGTTTTCTCTCCAGGGTTTTTGTTAGGGACCATGTCTAGGACTGGTATGTCAGAGTTGGTAGAAAAATGGGGTTGGTGCTCATTGAAAAGTTGGGATGTTTCAGGAGAGGGGCTAGTTGGAAGCTGACTGCGTTGGCTTTCTGACATCTGGTTTCGATTTCTCTGTCTAGATTGCTATTTCACTGAAAATGCCGTCCAGATATTTTATTATTATTATTACTATTATTTTAGTTCTTGACATCATTGACATTAAGCTATTATTTTAGAAGGCTTTATTTATATTATTATTATTTCTTGCATCTCGTGCTTGTACCGGTGCGTGTCGCGGGAGATACAGTCGTTTCAAATTTCCTTTCAATTGTAGATGTAAGAAAGTATAATAATCTTAGCTTTAAGTGCCTGCTCAGTTTGGTGAAAAAGAATTCTTTGGGGTACAAAAATGAAATTTTGCTCGGACAGAGGTAACTCCGTCTACTCTTGATCTGATTTTTAACTGTCAAGAGCTCTTTAACGTAATGTACTCACAGTACCTCCAAAATATAATAATACACCCTTTTTAAAGAAGGCTAGGCACGGAACTTCCCATCCAAAAAGCCAGGGGACAGCTGAGAGTGAAAAACACGGCTGGATCTAAATAGTCGAATCTTTCCCGTCCTCCGGTAAGTTCCGAGACAGCCACCCGCACGAACTTGAACGTGTGAAAAGACCCGGTAGATTTCCAATTTGGAACCTGTGACAAATGCTTTCCACCAAGGAGCAAACATCTAATCGCTGCTTGGAAACATTATTCTCCCTTTTACTACTTATAGGCTATACACATTAATAATGTATATACTAGAAGAGAACCCACGGCCTCCGCGGGAGATTTTTTAAATTATAGCCCTGCAACTTAGAGTGCTTGGCAAAGCGTGGGCATCTCGATGTTGATATTTTGGTTAAATAAACTGAATGTTACTCAAAGAAAACGTGTTATTGAAAGCATCATAAGTACAATTCGAATCAAGCAGCCCCGCGAGTTTTTCATTCAATTATTATAGCATAATATGTAGAATAACGTCAAAGATGATAAGCGTTTTTCGGGTCTGTGTAGCCTACATAGAAACACAGATCCATAAGCAACAATGTTGTTTGCCAGATTTTAAATGGATCTGTTCAGCAGTTTTCGAGTCTATAAGCCTAATGCGGGTTTTCTTGAATTTTTATAATATATACTACACACAGCCTCCGTGGGAGATTTTCTCAATAATTAATATAGCCCTGAGACTCAGAGTTTATGGCAAAGTGTGCGCACCTCGATGTTGATATATTCTTCGTTACTCAAAGAAAACGTGTTTTGAACGTGTCATATTATCGAACGTACAATTATTATTGCTTTCTTAGAATAACGTCAAAGACAATAAGCTTTTTGTCGGGTTTATGTAGGCCTACATAGAAACACACAACCATATGCGACAATGTTGTGTGCCAAATTTCATATGGATCCATTAAAGGGGGCGTCCTGAAATGTGGATTTTGCCCCCAAAATGCAATTTTGCGCTTTTGTTTTCTATTAAAATTAATGCCTTTTCTGTGTGTAAAAATTGTATCAAAAAGTCGCTAGGTCAATTCTAACGTGTTTGACCAATGGTCATTCAACGGTAGACCGAGCGTATTGTCAATCAGGATTTGGCTCCATCTGTCTGCTAAATGAGGCCGTAGATCATCGCGATTTGATTATATATATTCAAAGGGTGCAAAAAGCACTTGAATATTACCTCTCCTAGCAATATCACGAGTTCCAGTGCCAGGGACGGACACTGGATGACCACTACGATGTGAGAAAAACTGCTTATCATGCAAATTATCAATGTAAAAGTTTTAAAACTACTTTCCTTGTCCTTTTAATAGCGCAATATGGCTTTCTTTCTGCTACTAATAGCTCAGCTGTTGACTATATGTCATAGTAATGGTCAAAACATTCTTGGTTTGCACATAATGATATAAGGGACTCACAAAAAAGGCCCTCAAGAACCCGAAAGTGGCTCTTATAAAGATGGGGGGTAGGGAGCAACAATATTGTGCGCCAAATTTCACATGGATCCATTCAGCAGTTTTCGAGTTATACGCCTGTTGTGGGTTTTCTTGCAATCTTATAATATACCGGTATATATAACATATATATATATATGTGTGTGTGTGTGTCTGTATATATTTTATATGTATGTGTGTGTGTGTGTGTGTGTGTGTGTGTGTGTGTGTCTGTCTGTCTGTGTGTGTAAAAAAAATATTTTGATTTTGTTTTCGCCATATGAGATGCGACACAATGACATCGGACTCTCGTCAAGTTTTGAATTTATGAAGTTATTGGTATCACTGTGAAGATTATTCATTTTCCTTTCTGTGTGTGAAAAAAAAAAATGTTCTACCTTAAAATATTAAGTCGAGATATTGCCAAAATTAAAGACAATGGGTTGACCTGTTGCTGCGGCTGAGTTTAGTGAGAAAATGGCCGATCACTTTTGTAAATCGTTATTAATCTTTGTCAGCTTATGCCGCTTAATTACACCTCTTTGGGCTTTACCCAATCTATTTCAATAAATTTAACTTTGAAATGCATTTTTACATTGATGTAGAAGGTTCTGTGGGTTAAAAATTCATTCAATGTTGAAAAACAGGTGATTTCTCCGGTTGCCTCAGTTTGACGAGTGCCTAAATTCATCGGGTCACATCTCATATTATTCTTTGTAAACTTATTACTTTGTCCTCCAGTCGATGATTGTACTGTCCTTAAATGGATGGGACAATGTTGGTCTTGGTTCTTCGCTATTGCATTGGTTTGTCTTAAAATCTGTAAACAGTAAAACCTTTGTATAAATCGAATATAAAGCGATGGTATTCTTTATTTATAAAAAAAAAAAAAAAAATATTAATTTGTTTACCAGTCAGTTAAAAGCTACTCTTCTATCCTGAGCTTTCTTGGTACCATACCGATGCTGTTTTCCAAAAACTGTTCAGTTCCTCCACTCTGCTCCATCCTAGGCCAAAGATGGTAGAGTTATTCTATACTGGCCTGTTTTAGGTATGAATCAGAATCGTTCTCAATGTAGTTAAAACCACATGACATGAGTCACAATAATACGTATATCTATAATTGTACTTTATTTATTTAATTATTGTTTATTTTGTCATTTATTTATTAATTTGGTCCTGCATATCTATTTGTTTTCTATTTAATAATTATGTAAATGATTTATTTGTTATTCATTTACTTTGTAATCTAGGTAATCATTTATTTGATTAAATTTATCCATTTTTAGTTATGGTTATTTATTTATTCATTTACTTAATTATTGTGTATTTTTAAAGTTATCCCCAGTCATCCCTGCGTGAAAAAAACAAACAAATGCAGTTACCATTAGATGACTGTGGGTCATTTCTGAGCTTGATATTTGACATTTAAATTGATGCCTTTTATCTTTGTAATACCTTTGACATATTTCTGTTCTAGTCTCATAAACTGTGACTGAATTCAAAATGAAAACATGGAAATCGAAAGCAGAAAAGTAAGAAAGAACGTACAGTGAGCTATAGAAAATGGCAGAGAAAGAAGAAGAAGAAGCAGTTATAAAAACGGGAGAAGAAAATGACGAGGAAGATGGGATAACGATAAGGAAGAAACGGCCAGGAGAAAGAAAAAAAAAAAAAGGAGGGGAAAGGGTAAAATTAATACGAAGAGAGAGCAGAGGAAACAAAAAAGACAAAAGAATCAGAAAATGTAGAAGACAAATGGAAAGCTAAAGAACAGGAGGGGGTGGGGGGAGGGAGAGCTGAGAACGACAGAAAGAAAATGAGAATAGAATATGAGAAAGAAGACATAGCTAGCACAAATTAATGGCTGAAAAAATGAAAAAAAAAGGTAAATAGACAGACAGACAGACAGACAGACAGAAGACAGACAGACAGACAGACAGACAATCGGACAATCAGACGGATACAGGCGACGTCAGACAAGCAAGCAGGGAGAAATGTGAACAGATGGACACAGAGACAAATACCTCTCAGTTTCTTTATTCCAAAACACACCTAACAATGGAATTACATGCTGATATAATACGGCAAAAGGATTATGTATCACGAAGGATGTAAATGATGGAGAGACCAAGGAAGTCAGCCGCGAGCACCAGTTACAAGGTGTTGTCTGCATATTCTCATCTTTCGTAGTCTGAAAAAGCCGACTGTCACTCTTGATATGCTCATAATGTAATATCTCTGTGAGAGAACATAAAAGTTTACGAAAGATATGACCAGAATAGGCAGGTGTTTGTATGGAGGGGACGGGGGCGGGGCGGCCGGAGGGGTCGATGAGAAGTGAGGTTAACCAGTAGTAAAGGTTCTATAAATTATGAACAAGTCAGTTTACTTTTAAATAGAAGTGTCCCTTCTATATTTACAATGAAAAGCATGGCAAACAGGCCATTACTATACAGATTTACTAGCATCTAATGTTTCCAATTAATGTGATGCTCTTTCACTAAATAATGATGATGATGATAAAATGATAACAGAAGCAATGATGATGATGATAGCAATTATAATAATTTTATAAAAAATATAATAGAACTGTCAGAGCGGCAACTAGCAAAACAATTCAAGAAAAATAAATAGCACAGAAATCTATAACTTGATTGTGATGGTCAAATCTCTGCCAAATTTTCAAGCCCGCTTGGTCTCTCGTCAGGGCAATAATGATATATAATATAGCAATTATAATAAATACAGCAATTATAATAATATTATTAATAACAACAATGATAACACTTAATATAATAAACTTATAATTGTTATAATAATAATAGTATAATGGGCTTTCTTACCACCTTTTTCTTATGTGCACTACAGGGTCTAAGAGCTATGTTCTGTTACTCCCCCCTCAGACCTATGAGAAAAACTTATAGAGGTTCTCAACTCTCTGAGAATTATACAAGACGACCGCTTGTTAGGTGCTCAGTCCAGCATTGCTATATAATTGTCCGTGACCATTTTAAGCGAGATCGAATCAGGAAATGTGTGCAGATTGCCAATTCCAAAGATATGATCTTTTGTCATGTTGGTTTATGTATGCTTGGCTGGTGTCATTTTTTTTTTCTTTCTTTCTTATCTAAACTGTTAAAATGTGGTTTTTACACCAAAATGTGACTTCGGCTTTTTTTTTTTTTCTTAAACGTTCTGCCTTTTCTAGTTATAAAAATAATATTAAAAAGGGATAGTGTCCTTTCTAACGTGTTTGAAACATGGTCATTCAACGGATGGTCCGGCCTACCGTCAACCAGAATTTGGCTCCCTCTAGTCGCTACAAACAGATCATTACTATTTGACCAGATACAGACAAAAGGTGCATCACACATTTGATTGTGACCTCTTTTAGCAATGTTTTGAGTCCCAGTGCCAGGGATGGACATTAGGTGAGCACCTGATTAGAAATAAATTATTCGAGTTCAGGTTTTTGCTTTGTTCAAAAGTTGATATGTCCATTCTAAAGTGTTGGAACGGTTATCCAATACCCCCACCACCCAGACTCTGGCTCAGCTGAGGAGTTATGATAATAGAATAGTATTCAGTAGCAGATTATCAGTATGTCGCCGGCTTCCGGCAAAAGACGTTTAAAAGACGTGATCTTCTACACTACTATCGGGAGCTCCTGCGCCGGTAAATGAACATTAGCTGACCACCTGAAGCCTTGACCACACCAAATATCAGTGAAGACTTTCTCCTGGGCCTCTAAAATACTTTCCACGTCCTACTGAAAGTAGAATATCCCCTGTTTAGAACACAGAAGAGGACTATCTGTCATTGAGATAAAACACTCTTGGTTTTGACCAAGTCATGGCAGTCATATAAAGGCCTCCGTGAACTTGAAATAATTCAACAGGAGCCTTTTTATGCAAAACTAAAAGCCCGGGAAAAGGGTAGTAAAAGATGGTGGTCGTTGCAATGGCAGCAATGAGTAATTTCAACTGTTTTTTATTCTTTTTCTTTCTTTTAGTGTTTTACTGTGATTCGACCAATGCCAAATTGACAGAAATGGCTAAAATCATCGCGCCCCAGCGGTTTCCAAAATGACTGCCCCTTAGAGAAAACTTCAAACCAGATTTTTTTTTTTTAAACGCCATTTTTTTGGTCACTTTTTTGCTATTTCTTTTATATTTCTGGACTGATTCTAACCACATTTGGCATACATCATTTTCACAACAGATAAAAAAGGTACTTATGAGAGAGGTGGTTCATTCTGTTTTTAAGTTTTAGAAAAAATAGGTTTTTATTATTTAAAGAAAGAAAAAAGCCGAGTGCGAAACTTCACGACAGTATTTTTACGAAAGTTCTAGAACGTTTCTTTAGCATATAAAGAGCTGAAAATATTAACGTTCTAAATAATATGCCAAACAATATGTTCAGCAAGTTTCATAAGGTTCCATTGATGTTTGACGAAGGAAATAGATATCAAAGATCGCCATTTTACAGAAGCCAAAATCCAGCATGGTGGCATTAACATGGCTACTGTTCAAGAAAGCCGATTTCGTCTTTTTGCTATCCTCCTCCTCTAATATAAACATGTCGAATTCGATGGGGAAAGTTAAAATCCCCCTAAAATGCAGCTGCAGTGAGGGTTATGTACATTGCAAAGTGATAACAAAACAATTGATTCAATGTATAGAGAATAGTGGCATAAAGAGAAACAGTGAGAACATCGACAACAAAAATGTAATTTAACATATCTTTATCATGTGCAACATACTTCAACACGTCAATGGAATTTTACAAATTTACAAACTTTGACTATACATTGTTGCATTTGTGGGAAGAAATGGATTGTTGCTTTTGGTGTGGTGAAGTTGAGTGGCATCAACGAGCTATCTCTCCACTGAGGTTTCTTCTCCAGGTCTATGATAACTATAGTGAAGTGGGACCATAGTACAGAAAAAAAAAAAAAAATTAATAGCCACAAACACGATGCAACTGACATTGTGCTGTTTATTGACCCTGGTCTTATGTCGGAATAATTAAGCTCAATTGTTCTAAACAGGTGTGGATCGACAACAGGTTTGTTTTCATCCAGAATGATGTGTACATTAGAATGTCCTTTAATACCCCAAAAATTACCTTGTTGGTGATCGCAAGGCCCTATAAAATTCCAAGATCCAAGATTAAACACATAGTAAATTCTGAAACATAACAATAGGATATCAGCTTATCACTAAGTTTACCCATATCGTTGTGATAAAACTTGATGATGAAAAGGGTGTGTGCTTTTTTTTTTTTTTGGTTAAAATAAAGAAAGATGTCATTTGGGTGAAACATTAATAACAACAACAACGACAACACATCCCTGAATGAAACTTTCCAAGGGGCGAACGTGTTTCTTCTATTTCTCATGACGAATTAATGTTTCATACACACTGAAATGCAATGCCCAAAGGAATTCTAGCCGTCTTTTTTACGCATTTAGCTCTTGTTAAGAAGAGATTGAAAGAAATATGCAGAGATAGCGAGCCAAGCTATGTTGAAAAGTATAAATAACTGAACGTTACCGTCCTTGAGAGCAATTAAAATGGAATGCCAAGTAATCTTGCTCGTCTTCTCCGAGGTGATGTCATCTTTAGAGGGATGTTGATGTCGTAAATTATCGGAAAAATAAAGGACGCTGGATTCATTTCCATTCTGATCAGTGGCAGACATATGGGAGATTTTGTATTCACCGGGAAGTTCAGAGTCATCTGCATTTGGAAAAGCCGTGTTTTCGTCAGTATTGTTGTTGATATGTGAATAAGGTACTTGTTTGATCTTCTCTGGCTGATGACGAAGATTTAGCATCTGATCATCGGTCCTGGTTCTCGTCTTTCCAGAAATGTTGCTGCGGTGACTAATATTCTCATGGCTGCCTGGTCTATTCCTGGATCTGAACTGAGCCCACTTTAAATGGAACACACAGAAAACGACGCACAGACCGCTATGGACGAGTAAAGCGAATATATAATGGCTGATGATTGGAAACGTTTCCGAATTTTGTGGCAATTGGCCTGATACAATTCCCATGAAGACTGACAGTGAGAGAAGTACTGTGATTGAGAAAGAGGCACGTTCGCCGCTGTCCTCCGGTAGGATGAAAGCCAGTGAGGACATGAGAGACATGAAAACGATAGGGACAAGCACTGTGATAATGAAGAACTCAGGGCGTCTCTTAAAAGTCATATAAAAGGTCACTCGCATGAGAACCTCACCTCTAAATTGAGGCTTCCCTGCCACGACGTTAGAGGAGACGAACTCCCACTCTCCGTTGTCAATGTAGGATCTGTTCAATACGAATGGTACCACAGGGATGACATTGATCTCCTGGGAAAAATCGTTGAAAAGAACTCTTAGGAAACACGTCTGTTTGTCGAAAGGAAAATAGGTCATATCTAAAACACAGGAGACTGAGAAAATGGCCCCTGGATACCAGCGTGTGGCGCCATTTGGATAGATGGCCAGTGGAGCGTAATCGTCTCCAAAGACATCTCTCGAGTCAAGAGAATTAGACACGATGCTCCGCGGCCTCCATATATCTCTCGGCTCTGGATGAATCACACTGATCCCACAGTATTCCGAAGGATCCCATTTTCGCATCTCATCATACCAAGAGAAGTTCATCCATCCGTTGAGGTTACATTTTTGGTCTATCTCCACGATGTTGAGGAGGTTCAGCAAGCTGAAAGTGAGGGTGACGTTCAGTGGTTCAGACATGTTGATAGACGGGCGTGAACGGCGGTCATACTTATGAATGACATTGTTGTATAAACGAACAGTTTCGTTACAAGCCTCTGATCGCTTCAGAATACAAGTCACTGACCAAAGCACTAGACATAACAGGCTGAAACTACCAACTGGCAGAACACTTGCTCCCTTGAACATCTTGATGTTGTCTGTGCTCGGTGATGGACTAGATCAAGATGATACAGTGTTATAAGAAATCTGTCTTTGTCTCCAACAATCAAACCCTGATATAGTATTTGCTGAAAGTATCTATGTTCAAAGTCCATGTGCCGAGCTAGGTGGATGTTTCTCAAACGGTGGATTGAGCAAGTTTCCAAATGCCTGCTTTCCCACTAACAGATATAATGTCAAGAGTCATAAGTTGTTATGCAATTGTTGTCATTGGGTTTGCGGTCCATTTTCTGACAACTGATACTTGTGCTGGAGGAAAATAAAAACTCACTGTCAGATTATGATTGTCCTTTCTGCTCATCGATAGCATCCATCCACCCTGTTGGAAATAACAAATAGCTAATTTAGGCCATTCATTTTAAGGTAGATACATCGCGTTGGGATGTATTTTGCACAGTGTTCCATGTAATCTGTCATGGCAGTTATTCCTTCTTTTTTGTGCCATTTGATAACAAAGCATTATATACAAATAGGTAAAGTTTACGGAGTGGAAACAAAGTGATAAGCTTTACAACTTCTACAGTATATTAACCAAGTAAGTCACTACCTTCTGACGACTCGTTCGCTTCCTATACTTAGAGAAATCGTCACTGGAACTGGCGCGACCTTTTCTTTAGTTGTCTACTTCTGTTCCAGGCTTGATCCGCTACTAGTGCGAAATCATTCATTATAGCTTTATTGTTAGAGGCCACAAAATCAAAGCTCAATTCCGTTATAGCATTAATGTTTACTTGGTGAACAGAACAGACTTTAATTAGAAATCACAAAACATGTCAGTCAGCGACTTTCATCTGAGCGCTCCTGGCAGAATTCCAGTACCATAGACATTCACCAGATGGCAGATTTCAATACAGGTGGGAAATAGATCAGTGATCGCCAATGATAAGTGATGCTGATATGGAGATGTGTGGCCAACAGGGACGTAGTGGAAAGTTGGGGAGAAGGTCGGGAAGGTGAAGGGAATAGGAACGAGGTAAATGTCGGGAAACCTGGTAAACCATTGCAAATATACAAAGACAAAGCCTTGCAACAGAAATGAGATGTTCCAGAAAAATACGTGGCACAAACTATAGAGTCGGTAACAAATGAAGGGATCGACAAGAGGATCCTGGAAACTATAGAACCTTACAAGGATCTCCTGACTATGGCGAAGAAACAAAAATTGATACGCCGCAGATATGTCCGAGGCCTTGCGTTAATTATGTTATAATGAACAGCTATAATAAGAGACACAACAATTACGGGTGAGTTACCATGTGTCAGAATTTCATGTGTCATAGTATTAAACACAATATTTGTCGACTACAGATCCTATTGGTATACAGTGCTTTTTTTTTTTTTTTCAAGTAAAAACCTCCCTAAGTTAGGGCTCTGAGGGCCTCAGATGTATGTACGGATTCCGACGATACCAGATCGATGTGCCCAGGCGAATATCTCACTTGTTTGTATTATTCGGGGTATTTAAGAAACTTTCATTTATTTATTCATTTTACTTTTTATTATGTGTTTATTTCTTATTTATCTGTTTATTTATTTAACTATTTAATTATCGCTTTTTTATTTATCCTAATTATTTGTTTACTTATTTGTTGCATCTTTCTTATCATTCATTCATTCATTCATTCATTCATTCATTCATTCATTCATTCATTCAAGAATGAGACTCTTTTTCCAGGTATATTTAGCAGCTCAAAATTATATAACTCCAATTTCAAAGAAAGAAATCACTGACCCGTTTCTCGAAGATTTTCTAGTGATTCAGTGTTTCTTGACTGTCGATTCAATTTAGCTGTAGCTGCTTTACCTGTCACGTTTCAAAGGTCATGCAGGCTTCAATCAGAATGTGTTGACACGATACATAGCTGAATAATTGGCAAAGCTTTAAGAGCCCGAACTATGTTTCTAACAAAAGAGTGTATAGTTGAAGTAAAAGGGAGAAACGGGAGAGAACATTTAAACATAGTTTATTCAGGAATATAATCTGACAGAACGCACGTTCGCCGTCTCATTGCCAGAGATAGTCGTCCGGAGATGGCTGAAAGGTGTATGACAACGTAACTAATAAACCTTCACCGTCCATAAAATAATAACAACTGCACTTATTTGTGTGAAGTGCCAATGATACTCAATTAAAAAAATTAAAAAAAAAAAAAAAAAAGCACAGGCTTATATCTTGTATGATAAAAGACCTATTATTATTGTTAAGAGTATTATTAGTATTTTGTGTCCATGTCTTTAATTTTGAACCCTGAATTTCCAAACGTTCGACGACAAAATATATAAAAAGAAACAAATAACAGTCTGAGGAACTAGATCAGTTGAAAACCAAATAAACTGACAGAACTCGCCAGACTTTTAAGTTATCTTAGGTTTTCGCTAGGACATCATCATTATTATCATTTATAGAATTATATATGTCATTATTATTATTATTATCATTTTATAAAATATAATAAAACTATCCAATCGGAAACAAATCAAATACATGTTACTGAAAGAAAAGCAAATAATATAAACAATCAACTTTATATTGATGTTAATATTACCTTGCCAAATTTTCAAGTCAAATCTACTGTTCTTAAGAGCAACAAAGTTTATTATCACCATCCTTAATGTTGTTGTTTACAGAGCCATCCATCTCTAAATAAGAAATGCATTAATTTGTGTTCACGAACATAAATTGTTTTATAAATCAACCGTGTAGGCGGAGCTCCTATATTGTTATATGTATTCGACCTTTATTGCTAGTTTTGTTACTATTATCCTCATCTCTTCTGCTGTTATGCATAGACTCACATAGCTATAGATAACAAATGTGACGATATTTAAACAATTGTGTTAATGTGCATTTTAGAGCAAAAACTGTTCTGTCCAGCAATTTTACAGGTCAAAAACACAACGTGTACACAATTAAACTACGATATTTTTATCTATCTATCTATCTATCTATCTATCTATCTATCTATCTATCTATCTATCTATCTATCTATCTATCTATCT
>JBCAUA010036145.1:2500-12120 GCA_038406235.1 Peronia verruculata | reverse complement strand
TCTATCTATCTATCTATCTATCTATCTATCTATCTATCTATCTATCTATCTATCTATCTATGTCTGTCTGTCTGTCTTTCTGTCTGTCTATCTATCTCTCTGCCTTTATTTCCTTGGAGCCTCTCTTCCCTCCTCCCCTCCACCTAATCTCTATTCCATAAAGCCAATAATCCTAACCATCTAGCTTTTCTCAGTTCTTTCTCACAGGACTAAAAGCTTTCTCACCCCATATTTAAGTCTTGACTCCAGTTTTCCAACCCTTCTCCAGCTGATCAAGCCTTGCATTGTTTAGTTCGACTCGATATTTTCCGCACTTCCTGACTGGCTCTGCTCTGCCCTCCCTCCTTGCCCAGTCTCCGCCTCACAGACCGAATTCATAGTCTGGACTGAAATCAGTGCACTACTGGTATAATTCTAGGACACCTTGATGGAGTTCACATATGACTATTTTTTCCTCTTTATTTCTCCTGTCTATCTGTCTTTTCTCCTCAATTTTTTTATTCATGTCAGGTTATTCGCCTTTGGTCTCCTGAATATTTGGTGTGTCTTTTCGAGTTTCCTTCTTTCCTTTTTTTGTTCCTCATTTTCTCCATTTTCTCCCGTCGTCTACGAACTAAAAAAAATCATGTTTAAAAAAAAAAAAAAAGAAAAGTTATATGAGCGACATTTCTTATAAAAGTCAAATCAGCAAAGAAACACGAAATAAAACCCACTGAATTCCAAAGTATCCAATTGTGTATGGAGAAAATTAAATCATAAATAGGAAGTACATGTATAGAACAAGATAAGATGACAAAAGATGTCTAGCGAAATAATAAGCCAAACACTAACATACTGGATTGTCCCTATTCATGGACACGGAGAGATCTGAGAAGAAGGCAAGACGTGTCTAAAATATTAACAGATGGACCATAGGTAGGGTTGAAAATGTGTCACTGATTTTAGACTTTCTCCAGTGGTATCTTGTCTAGGCCAGTTGCCTAACAAGTGTGCTTTTTTAATGTCTTTCTTGATGGATATTTGCTACAAATCAATCGCCTCAAGCTTGATGTTGTAGTAGTTTAGGGTTGATGTCATTGTCGTTCTTCTTTATGGTATTTACTCGTATCTGCTTTTTTGTTTGGTCTTTCTCCTTCTCTTTTTTTCGTCTTCTAGTCCTTCTCTTTCTCATTACTCTTTTTTCCCTTTTCTTCTATTCTTCAGTCGTTTGTTTCTCCTCTGCCTATTTTCTTCCTCTCCCTGACCAAAAGTTAACATTCTTGTGCAGTTTTTTTTTTTTCCAAATTTCTGTCGGACTCCGTCCGTCGTGCACGTCACCTGCCAATGTGTAGGACCTATGCCCGTTTTTGCCCCTGCTGAAGCCTTTCCGTACTGCCCTGCCCACTGTGGGAGGGAATCTGATGCCGCAAACAAGCGGCCCGGTCGATAAAACATGACAGAATTGCTCATAATTCCCGGGTATTTTCCCCATTAATTCCTCCCGGGACGCCATCCGAACATGGTCCACAGGTCCCTCATCTTCCCACCCGTTCCCCAGCAGGGAGACTCCTACGTGCATCTTCGCGTGAGAGATACAACCACACATACTGTTGTCTTCGAGTCCCAAGCTGGACAAAAATTGGATGCACGCTATATAACTTTATCAAAGGCCCATCAATGAATAAACAATTCCACGGAAATGTCTGTCACACAATATCAGAACACATACAAAAACAGATTCAACCACAATGTAACCGAAAAAGTCTTCATTAAGCGAGTTTATCTATATTTGCATGCAATTTTGACAGAATGAAATGACTCCCAATAATTTTATATAATAAGACTAGATACACTACTTCATTCTTTACAGTCTGATCAGGCCAAGCTTGTGGCCAAGTAGAGGATTCTGAAAGAGTCCATTCTGCCTTGTCTTTACCATTCTGATATTGATCTTGGCGTTGCTCACATGAACAATGTTATACTTTGATAAGTTTAATACATCCATGTGTTCACGTTACAAACTGTGCCCCATAAAAATCGTCAAACAAGAGGTACTAGACCATTTTCGGTCGACTCATATTGGACAAACAGGTGTAATTTCCCCATTCTTCTAGAAGCATTGCATTTATTTATTTTTTTTTTAAAACGATATTCTGCATGTCTGTTTACACTTCAATTATAAGCACTGCGTAGGATTCTGACAGAGCCCCTGTTGCCTTTACTTTCCACCCTGACACTTCTTGTTGTCGTTTACATCAACAATGTTTATCATTTCGACACTAACAAAATTCTCAGTGTCTTCACATGACCAATTCTGCTCCGTACAAGCTCTCTAACTACGGCTACCACAGCATCTCAGGTATGCAGGTCAATAGGCGTCTCATTCTTACCCGTATACACAGATTGCTTTGTTTGCCAATATGCAGATGAGCTAGATAATGACGTAGCCTCTGACCTAACCTAATTGTAGCCGCTCGGTGTGGTCTTTGCAGAAACGGGACGAGAACACAGATGCGTTGCGATGCTAATCAATATCGCTGTACGACAAGAAAAAGAGAATGCACTATAGCACATAACCTGATAGAGAGCGGCACAGGCAAGAGGAAATATAGACCAACTTGCACAACAATCTCTCATAAAGCCCTCCCTTTCAATGATAAGAATGACTGGTGATTTCTAGATCCCAAACCCGCCCTCCCCCCCCCTCCCCCGGCTGAAGATTTACGGACAATATTCTTTTACTCATACCAATGTTACACTCTATTAGGTACACATAATGATCCCAGAAAACACAATAAACAAGTAGACAAAAACAATAAAACGAACACGCAAACAAACAAACAGTACAATGATTTGTGCGGAAACTACAAAGCTACAACCCAGCTTCCACGAACAGTAGTTTCAGTCCTGTTTCTCATCTATTTCTATACTGCCTGCAGGAAATATACACAGCATTGGTTTCATGCCTGTTTATTAAGAGAAAAATCTCGCGCAAGTTTTAACAATGTCATATCAAATGTACCGCCGCCGGCTCCAAGACAGGAATCTGCAGTTTGCGAAATTGATTTTTCATTCCTCTGCTGCCTTACTGTACATGAAACATTCCTCGATATATCCAGTGAGCGGTTAAAAATCTCTCTGTTTGCATAAACTCAAGTCCTTGTGAGCAACTTAGATATCATAGGAAACTAACGATCTCGGCTGGTCAATTAAATGCCTAATGACATAACAGCCTTCCTCCTGCTTCTGTCTTTACTTCAGAAAACAAGGTAATGGGAGGAAACGTGGAGTTGTTAATGAAGACCTGGAGTAGTATTTTGTGGAAAGAATCAAAATCAAATGGCTGCTGACTAAACCATGGACTCAGCACGATTTCTACTATAATGCAGACAAAATTCGATGTCAAATCACCATAGCTATTAGTTGTCAGCATTTATTTCTACGCTCTCTCGGATCTCTGTCAGCAAACACTGAGGACGCCATTGATCTTTTTCTTTTCTTTCTCCCATGACATTTTCTCCTAGCTATAACGATGTGCTATGTCTC
Organism: Peronia verruculata; assembly: GCA_038406235.1. Classification (NCBI taxonomy): domain Eukaryota; kingdom Metazoa; phylum Mollusca; class Gastropoda; order Systellommatophora; family Onchidiidae; genus Peronia; species Peronia verruculata. Next base: position 8,595 of record JBCAUA010036145.1, on the reverse strand, counting down.
CATATAATTGTATTAAAATACTCCACTACATTCAAGTTCATCCCATTAGCAACCTCGTAATTTGATTCCGAATTGGAGGTGAAGGGATCGAAGAGGGAAATTGTCTACATACAGTAGTAGTATTATCTACTTTTGTGTTCGGTTGCTATAGCGTTACTCCCTAACAGAATCAGACCAGGTCCTGTTCCTCTGACAGTCGACATAATTATCTCTGACCTTAGCTATGAAAATCAAATAAAATACGATCAGTCGTGGAGAGGGCTGACTTTTCTTTCTTTCCTGATGTAGTTTAAGGTATGAGATGGCTAAAGCAAGCTAAAGTAACGTCAATGGAGCGTGTGCCTGAAATTCATTGAGATTTGCACATTAACTATTTTTTGCACCCACTGAGCCACAGTGCACGTGCGGCAAAGGGACTTGCTTGACTTTCTGCACCCACTGATTTCATTGACTCGAGGGTCGGAAATGAGATTTAACGTAAGGAGAGCAAGCAAAATCAGGCATTAGACATCACGTAATCATTATCATCGTCATCATTAACAAGATGAACAATGATGAATAATGACAACATCCTGGCGTTAACAACAAACAACGACAACAACAACTGTGATAAAACTATTATTACCTTAAAGAATAGAAATGCTGAAACGATAAACTAATCTTCGTTTTTCACTGTTTCTGTTTTATAGCCTTATCATTTTCTTCCTGCAACCTATTAAAGACAGTGGTGATCACTACTATTGACACACTGTTGTACAAGCATTGGAGCAGCAACTCAAGCTTTGTAGATTTGACATGCAAATAGAGGCTTCTAGCCTGGGACCACGATTCCTTTGTTCACAGTATGGACACCGTTAGACCAACAGCATCTTCAAGCTGCTGTAACAGTAGTATTGAAACTGAAGTACACTAAAGTGCGCGTGCTGTGAGAAGGTACTTGTGATTCATCAAGACAAGGGCTTTCGTTGACTTCTTTTCGTGAAGCCTAACTTAAATTCACGGAGTTAAGTCTTGACTTACTCTTGCCTTGCCAGAGCTGCCAGATCTTACCTTAAACACATGGCACCTCATAATTGGACATTCGATTTTCCCTCTAGTAAACAGTCGACTCTCCCAGGGAGTTCAACAGTCTAGCGCCAGGCGAAGATGTGACCGCGCGGTAATGATGGCAGAGACGTCGATAAAGGTTACAGGTTTGCGACGAACCAAATGCGCGTGTGGAACAGGTCGGTGAGTGCACCGGCTGCTGCATGCTATGGAACGCCCGTATGGCAGGCACATACTCGGGCTAACATACTCTGATAAAACGCTGCCTTTTCATCACAAGTTAATTAATACCCCAGCTATTCACTGTAACCCTTCAACAATATCAAAGAAAACTTACACCATTATTTCATTTTTCAAACAAACAAACAAAAACAAAACAAAACTGCAGGTTTTTTTTTTTTTTTAACAGAAAAATTGCACCACTAAGTCACCCTTTTGGTGAAACAGACTTATACGAAGGAACATCTCTGTCTGTATTATCACATTTTGATTATTACGCCACTTGTTCAAACAAAACCTTGCACACTATAAAAAGACAACTTATCGTATTATTTAATTATTACTTGAAACTGCATTGTCCTCTCTGTATGTCAAACGACAGATGGTAAGACTAAATAGCACGTCTTGAGAAATAGAAGCCAAAAGGTCTCTCATATTTTTAGTTATTTCTTTATCTGTTCAAATAGAACGTTTCACAATATACAAAGACAACACACTACAGCATCCTATCCTCTATAAATTGCATTTTGTTACCTGTCTGTTCAAGAAGAAATCACACAAGTAAACCGTGCGTTCTAGAAATCGAGCAGTGAAGGGAAAAGGCTTCTTTGCCACACTTTGATTATTTTCCCACTTATTCAAATCTAAAGCTTCCACACTATCACATGACGCATCACTGCATTATCATTGCAATCTATTTTCTATAACTTGCCGATGCGTTCAAAAGAGCAATCGTTTCCCCGGAATTGGGTTGTAGGGAAAAGAGCGTTTTGTTACAGTATGTTGGAGAGGGTCAGAGGGGACGGCGTGGCAAAGGGCAAATTAGGTTAGAAAAGATACAGAATAATATACAGCATCAGCAGGTCACCAGTGTATGTACTCACGCGCCGGGCCTGCTGACAGCGCACGTGTGTGTGTGGGGGGGGGGGGGAGGGGGAAGACGCCGGCGCAGCACGGCACTGCAGTAACACAATAAGTCAGGCGGTGTAAGGTTGCAGAATAAATATGTGCTCATGCAATACTACTGTGCTCGGGACGATCTGGGTTCTCGTTACTCACCCGGCCTTCCACAACAACAGGAAAGTACATAATATTTATTTTGTTCTTCCTGGTTCAACAAAGTTTATTTTTCTGGCTAAATACAAACTAATTGCAGGGTCCTTCTCCCCAGCTGGCTGACAAAACGTACGGACAAAATATAAGCAATATGAAAATGTGCAACAGTCAAGTGAAGTTCGGCAGGACGACTGACAGTAAAGAAACAATACATTCATGCGCATGCTAAGTGAGAAGTGTCCATGAAAACGTCAAGCATTAGTGCATTCATTCTTCAAAGTCTCCTAAATATACCATACTAAGAAGCACAGTATTTGTAAACTCTCATAGAATCTTGTGACAAAGATAAGGCTGATAACTGAAACCATGAGCTGTGATAAACTTGATGATTGCTCGGACCTTCAGGAACTATAATTCTTTGAAAGAATGGCGTGTACTTCCCAAAGCAAAATACTGTCATCTGCACCAGAGTATTTATATCTGGATAGAGTTAATAGAAATATAAGGTCACATTCTCCTTCATTCTTAGGAAAGTGTATGCGTTAGTGCAAGCCGAATCTGACTGAATCCACCTGACTGGAAAGGACATTTTATTCTGAGCATATTTCCCCAGACATAAGTCAGAGGGCCACTATTGAAATTAGTCCTTCCACAATCATATTGTATTTTCAAGTTCTATGAATCCGTTGCCGGTCATTCTAAGGAAATTGAGCGTTAAACTCGGACAGCACTCGAGCCATAAAACTTAACAAACTAAATATGTTTAACCTTGCTTGACGTATTGAATTTCATGCTTATTTTACTAACTGTGGGGCTAAGACACTGTTTGCCATCCATAACTCAACAGGAATTGAGTCATTCCCCACACAATCCATTTACTCAGACAGAAGTCATTAGTATGCACTACGATATCCAGTGCAAACGCCTGGGTGACAAAAGATTCCAGAGAATTCCAGCGGCGGGTCTGCAAAAGCCATTGCTCAATCCCGGCACTAACGAAGGGGAAACACAACAAGCGATGGTGTTTGGAAACACAACAGGGAGCTGACAACTGCTAGCCCCAGACATGACAAGTTTATCTCGCCATCTGACCTGCATTTGCCACCACGAGGGCGAGGGTCAGTTTTCCCCGGCCACATGGAGAGAGGAAGAAACCTGCTCTTTTTTTCTTTCTTCGTTTCTCACCTTCAGGGCAGCAGGCCAATCACCTGAGGCGAGACAGAGACATAGACATTAAGACATACCCTGCAATGAACAATGGCGACTACGGACTGTATTCGCCGGCATCATAGCCATATGTCTATATTAAGACATTGTTTCTCATCTTTGAGGCGCAGCGATAGTTACATCTAGTGTGTCTCCGATCCACTTCAGTCGTAGGTCCGTCGATCACCAGTACTGTCACTGGCGTCTTCAAAACAACAGTAGCTCTATGAGATTCTGCCTTGCTTTGTGACAAAATAAACAGGCCGTAGAGACAAAGATAAGGCGGTCCATTTCACCAAGCTGTCATGCATCATTATCAACAGAGAGTAACCGAAAAATATAAGCCCGTAGTTTTTATCTCTCCCTGCTCTCCGGAGAACCAGCCATTGGGACTCCTTATTGAAAAAGCAGAGAATAACCACTTAACAACTCCGGCTCCAAGGAATAACTTGTTAGATGTCTATCTGGTCGGACAAGGGAAAGTGTTTGGTTGCGATAAGTGGCATTGAGGGCCGTCACCTGTTAGCTCTTCGGGGACTAAAGTATCGCATATGATTATACAAGCGGGACTGCCTGTCATTATCTACTTTTCGAGAAGACACACGGCGGGAGTTGAGAGTCCATAAATGCCAAAGTTGGAACAATGAAAGAGGTACTTAATGTAAGGGGATTCAACCAACAATATAATATAAAAAAGACTGGCACCCCGACAGTGAAAAGCCACTAGGGGTAGCTGAAAGGGACAAGATACCCTACAATCTAATATTCATAAAAATGCAACAGAGAGAAGTATGATAAGTCCATCAGTTGGACCACTTCACAGAACCTAAGGGGTTGGAAGTTCCTGATGGATTCGAAGCAAATCTTCGTACACGCGATAACCACCCGCAGGAGGTTGAAAGGCGAAAAGAGAACATCTGAATTTATATCTGTGTTATGTGTGTTACGATTTGGCTAGTACAGGGTTAAACAGACTGATCGGGAAACTTTATATCGAGACACACAACATAAAAAAACTGAGAAGGCATTGATTTTAGGGGCATGTACCTCAAGGGAATACTTTATTTAGTTTTCTTTGTTTTATTTTTGTGTTTTGTTTGTTTGTTTGTTTATTTGTTTGTTTGTTTATTTGTTTGTTTGTTTTTATATACTAAAAGAGCAAAGTGGTTCCATGTAATAAAAGGCAATTTGGGTGTGTGTGACTGTGCTTTTTTTTTTTTTTATTTCATTGTCAGAAAGGGTTAGATAAATATATCAAATCCCCCGTGAAGGTCTAATGCATGTCTTTCCACTTCGCCTGCTGCATGATTCAGTATGGCTATCATTTTGCTGTCGATCAACATCTGCCATCTATTTGGAGAGTCAATCTTTCACACTGCTCCTATCTCTCAGCGTACCTCTTTCAACACAGCTTGTAAATTCTTATATCCCTCGGACTCTGCTCTCTACATACATTTCGAACTATCAAGCTAAAATCTCAAATAAACAACTACTGATCTGAAAAACTGTCAGGTTTGCTCCATGTTCGTCGACAGCATTTGCTCCATACATTACAGCATGCATTTCATGAACATCGCGGCCTTTTCTAAGGAGGTGAGAGAGATTTGCACGGCAAATCCTCGCTGATGTCAGAAATCGCCATAAAACATTCCTTGTGTCCAATATCTTGGGACGCCCCGGCGACTTATAACCAGAAATGCTACGACCTTCCGTAAGAGTGGCTGGTCTACAGATTTACATGAGAGTCGACGTCATATCTCACATCTTATGGATTGGTTCTGCCCTTTCATCCACACACGAGGCTGCCACGTCTTTCAGGAATGTAATGGACAGAATGACCACATCCACGTCAATAGTGGTCAACATCGGAGTTAACCAATCAATGAATATCCTTGGACGTTAAGGAGTTACGACCGCGCGGCGTGAAATGTGGACAAATGACAAAGTGATGATGATAAATCTCGGCCTACTCTCAGACAGTTATATGGAACACCCATGGTTGTCTAAAAAGTATCACTGCCATTGTTTAGACAAAATTGCAATTAAATCCTTGAAAAGCTAATATTCAAAAATACCACAATGATGACGAGTGAAGCAACCCAATAACATAATCAGGATCAAGAAAACCTTCAAACGAAAGTGTCTACTTTCACTCAGTTGCTCTTTTCTCTGTACAATAGTAGTGGTAAATAAGACAATGGGGTTTTCAGAAATCCGCACAATGATTTTGTTACAATCAAGGGTTCATGGTCAAAAAGAAATAACTGTCTTTTGTATGGATCTGCCGGCTAGCACTTCGACCAGGACTTGGGAGATTACTGAGCAGTTTTGTTTGTAAATATAATATATTACCCGTTTTTATCCTTTCGTTCATCTCTTCATCCGAACCTTTGGGAGAAACGTCAACAAAATCTTTCGTAGTTCTATTCACGAATCTCAATACAAGACATGAATAATTTAAACATCTCACCTAGTGCCATTTATCACTTCAATTCTTAAACCAGTAGATCAAAGGGGAGCTTTACAAACTGCCAATTCTGGTGCTGGCGATACTGAAGCAAAAGAGA
>JBCAUA010036134.1:0-12120 GCA_038406235.1 Peronia verruculata | reverse complement strand
GTGAGGGACAAAGGAGTGGAAGTGATGGTTGATGTATGACTGCATAATCAGGCCACATCTGACCAACCAATAAGGATTTCTTTGTTTGACAACACATGGGAGAGCACTTGTGATTAGCTCTGTGGATAACGAGGTGTAAGTTTAGCATCCTGGTCAGTTGTTTTGCTACTTCGGTCAGTCTGTAAACACTTGAGTTACTCATGACGTCTGTGATTATTGGTAGGACAACTTGGCAATACCGGTATCATGTTTTCATTCAACAATAATACCATTATTTGAAAACTCGCTCAATTAAAAAATTGGGCATTATTGATTATTGATGTAATTATACACTAAGAATGATCAGGAACTGTTAGATCAAATTACAGTGTACACATAAGGAAGAAGGCTGTACTTATACGCATAGATAAATCTTTAACTAACAGTAACCATCAACTGATCATAGTAGTGAAGAGTCTGTAGTCAGACAGGTTGCGTAACTTTTCAATCGGCCTAAGATCCTGTCCGCCTAATAGCCTGTTTTTTTTTTGCTCCCAGCAACTGGGTTCTTAGGCGTGGACCACTGTAATAGTAATATCAGGGTTACAAGCCCTCCTGGAAAAAACATGATTTTCCCGGAGTTCAGTCAAAAATCCTGGGCCCCGGGATATATGCTCAAAATTCTTGATTTCTCATAAAAGATTATGATGAATTGTGAGATTTCAGATATGAAAACATAATATGAATAAATAAACCTATGGGTCAGAGATATTCCTTTGGTCTTGTGATCATTCTTGAAATACCTCATTGACTGTCCCATGTAACAGATTATTGGTGGAACAGTGCTTTCATGAAGGTATAAGCTTGGAATGTTTTTTTTTTTGTCCACAGGACTTGGATCTGGATGATGAGGCATTACTGAACGACTGAGATATTGAAAGCAGTGATTGGTTTTGTCCACTTTGCACTGGCATCATAGTGCACTCTTTTAAGTCTACACAAAGTGTCCTTCTATGTCAACCGTTGAATTTTCATACATATTTTTTTTTCTTTTTTGCTCTTTTGTTTTTTGTACGTGTAATCAGTTCTGTGATTACCAAGGCCTTATAGGTTGGTCTGAAAGCATAGGTCAGTATCATCACTGGTCATATTTTCTGAGCTATCGAAGATGTATTTCTTTATGCTAAATGTTTTTGCCAAACAGAGAATGTTTAGACTGAAAACTAAATTAAGGAAAGCTTGGCCATCCAGTGGCTGATGTCTTGACACACATGGTAATTTCTTCCATCTTGCCAGTGATACTTCATCAATGGAACGGACACAGTTTTTAATGCACAGTGATTGCAGTGTTATAATATGATAGAGACAAAAGAAAGAATGTGTATTCTCCAAAGTAAAGCAGTTGTTATCAGTTGATGATAAATACAAATATGAGGTGGGGTGAATGGGAAACAATCATAAGCATAACAGTTATTGAGCTGAAACTTCCAGTGGTTAGCTTTTGAAAGTGCATTCTTTTTTTTTTTCAGATTCAGAATTTCACAGAATACTGAATGTGGTAAAGTTAAACTGCAGTGTCTCTAGTCTGATCTTAGCTTTATCATTTTTTTTTTTTTAATTCAAAATAAATTGGTGGAATCATTTAATGTTTAAAAAGCAATGTTATTTTACTCCAGTGATCTATATGGTTTTATTTATTTCATGTTTAAATTGCATGGAGAAGAAAAAAGATCACAGCTGGCATCTCTGTCACTCTATATATGTAGTCTAATATTACCAAAAGTAAATCAAAGACAAAATAGGTTTTAATTTATGCCACAATTTTTTCTACACTTTTTCAATAATTTGAACATGATGAATCTGAAATTGAGTGAATCCGAATTTGTAAAAAGTCCCTGGTTCAAACATTTAACGAATCACTCTCAAAACCTGCACTACCTGTTAACTTTTGTGTTCAGTATGGTGACAAGAAGCACTGCTGATGGGCAAGTTCTTGCCCTCTCATCCGCACAGTGCTGGAGCCTTCTGGCCCTGACTCCAGCACCCCCACTTATGGCAAGCTCTAACGCCAAGCTGTTTTATGACTTCGCTTGAGGTCAATCTAGAACATTTGCACAGTTGTGTGACTTCTTGTACTTTACCAGCCAGTGTTTAACTTAACAACTTTGCCATAAAATAAAAAAAAAAAAAAACACAACAGAAACATTCCAAGATGGGTGAGGAAAAAAAAGTGTTCAGTTATAGATCTTGTTGCTCATCTTTGATAGGAAAATGTGTGTCCACAGAATCCTGCCCTAAGCTGTGCATGTGTCTTTGTTGAAAGCTATAGGACCTCATCACAGAGAACCAGCCATATTAATTATAATGAATGACCAGATCTACTTCTCCATATTCAGCAAAGTAGTCATGTTATTATCATTATGGACGTGCTAAAACAGATAATGTTAACATTCCGTTACTTTTTGTTGAGGAACCTCAGAGTAAAGAAAAAATGAACAGTCCATTTGACAATAAACTTTGTTTGATTATCCTGATTATGAGAAATGGGCGTTTGAAACTACATGTAGTTTATATTCAGTTGCATATAAACAGTCTTTCATTTTTGTTTAATATTCTATTCCCCTGTGTACATTTTCACCATACTTTGTTCGAGCTCAGCTGCAAATCAACATTTATTAATACTAACTCTTAGTCTTATGTTTTCTTTAATTATTTCTTTCATAACTCTGAGAAAGCATTTGCTCAAAATTAATTGTATTCCGTTCCCATGTTATGATCACAAATGTTACAATTGTTCATGTCATCATATATGTCTTTGAACAAATTTTGATTTCTGTAGGAAGAAGAGTAACTGGCAGTGTCATTAAATGGAACTTCATGAAGCCACAGCAAATTTTTATTAAAATCATTCTTATAAATTCTATTAGTTATGCACGTGTTTTTTATCATAAATGTGTTCAAATATTTTTTTAAATAAGAATCAGTATTTTTGTTTTTGGTTTTGTGGCATTACTTTGTTTTGGAGATAATCATATTGATTTTACTTCTGTGATGAACTACCTGTGTGCAATGTAATGAAACTTCTCAGTTACTTGTAAATTCACTGGCACTGTGTTCCAGTGTGACAATGATCAGTATCTTTTTTATTTATGAAATATTACCATAGGAAGATCATTTGAATTCTTTATATAATCAAATATTAAATATTTTTCTGTGATAATAGTAATAAACAGTCCATTTTTCCAATTGTAAACATTATAATCGTGTGTACCAAATAGTATGACATTTGTCATGTGTGAAAGAATCTTTATGATATTTTATCCTCTCAAACTTTTTACTTTGAAATCAAAATAAAGCAAATGTCTTGCTGTCTTGTGCCCAGGGCAAACGAGTCTGAAGTTGCTGTGGGGGATTTCGAGTTACGGCTGCTTTCAACTGTTTTCCAATTCAGATACCATGATTTATACCAAAATTTTTATTCTTTTCGGGTTAAAAAGGGTAATTTGTGTGGGGGAGGGGGGTAGAAAAAAAAATGGGGGGGGGGGGGAGACAGAAAAAAGGTTGGTGCCTGAGTCAGAAAATAGTAACGGCTGTGGCTCGAAATCACCTGACACGACTTCTAACTCATTTTCCTTGGGTGCAAGACAAATACACGTATTTATGGGGAAATTCATATACAGGTAACTGCCATTGGTAGCTTAGACGGGCCTGAGTGATTTGATTTTAATTCATTTGGTTACTGGTAGACAATGAAATTATATGGTCCATTAAATAGGACAGAGTGAGATAAGGTTGGCTTTGTGTCGTCTCTTTCGAGATTGATGCGAAATGACTCGCCATTGCTCCCTGTCCAAAGGTGTTTTGTTCGATAACATGGGCACATTCTTTTCATATTATTGGTTCCTTTAAGGACAGATCTATCGGTGCTGACATCATCAAGGCATCTCCTGACAAGTTTTTCACCAGTCTTATTCATCTGTCACGGTTGTAAGCCCCCCTTTCTGCACGGGCCGGGGGTATATAAGTAGGCTCTTTGCTCCCCCCAACAGGTGGTGAAAGCCTACAATCAGTGGGATGTCTCACATGCAGTGCCATCCTCAACGTTCTGAGGCTGACATCTCCTCTTTCATCTCCTTGCTCCAGTCTTCTGAGCATCTCTTTCCTCTTTCTTCTTGGCATTTAAACATTTCTTACTGTGTCTGACACAAGAAAGCTGTGATTGGGCTGATGTGCCATTAAACCCCAACACAAGCAAATGGTTGTAAGTCAGGCTCTGTAAATGTTCCTGATTGTTATCAGTCCATTCTGTTTTCTCTTTTGGTCTTTCTCTGGTTTGCTTTCCTTTTTCTTCTGTCCTGGCAGTACAAATTTCAAATCACACAGCCATGCACTATGTTTTATGGTGTTCATATGATCTTGGTTCATGTCATAATAAATATATAAGTTAGACTGCTCTGCACCAGAATTACATGTATATTCTGTAGCACCCTCTCTAATGTCATGACACTTTGACAGGAAAAATCTTTTTGTCCTCACTGTTGTTTTGATTTGTGTAGACAGACAATGAGTTTTATCTTTGTACTTTGCAAATGCTCTGATTATCTTTTAGTGTGAAAATATGGTACAAAACCTTGAAGAAGAAGCAATTTGAGTATGATGTTAATATGTTGTAGAATTGGTAAAATCCCCGTTGGTGTTATCTTCAGGAAGAAGCTTTGACAGTATTACACATACATGTACATATATAAATATATACAGATGTATGTGTGTTGGGTCACTCCATGTTAGTGTCATTGCCCTTACATATTATATGACTTTATCAGTGACAGAGTGACCTGTATTGTATGAGGAGGCATTACTGGTACATGAAGACAGTATGTGGAAGGGAGTCACTCCCACCTGAACTTCTTGAGCTAGTTGATTTTGGGTAAAACCCAATGCGGAAGTATGTCAGATGTTTTCCTACGTCATTAAATCATTGACACTACTCACTACTATTACTATTTGGGGAACATCTAGGTATGAGTCTGTCACTCTCGTAGGGTAGAGTTATCACAAATTTCCTATCCATTGTAAATAGGGTCAAGCTAAAAAGTGTGACAAACTTAAGTAGAGTCAGGGCTAAGGTCATGGGTCAGTGGGATTTTCCAGGATATTGGTGAGCTCTATTGTGTACCTTATTATGATCATCTCTACATCTTTATTACCTGCTATTTTCATGATTGCAGATAAGTAAAAAAAAACAACAAAAAACAAAGCACCCCTACTTGACTTTATCGAAACTATATATATAGCCCTCAAAATCACTCCTTTCTATATCTGTGAGCTCTAGTCCCATTACACTATGAATTCAGATGAAATTTATATGGAGGGCAAAACCTTCCATTACACTCAACTTTACAAAGGCAATCTGTCATCTCCATTATTAAGATCCACCTCTATACATTTATAATACACCAGTCCCATGATTCCAGGTCAGATATGTGGAAGACAAGTACCTGCTTAGCCTTACTCAAGCTGTCTGTAATCTGTATGATCGTTTTTGTCCATTTAAGATTTTCTAGTCCCCAGAATTCAGGCTTTAACATACAGTTGTATTACCACTACGCAGAGTTATTTATGCATGGATTATGGAAAGATGTGTAAATTACAGGCCTACAGATACATATATGTATGTGTGATGTGTGGAAATCCAAACGGTTCTCATTAATCAGATGAGAATTTGGAAACTACTAGACTGTATTTCATCCCCTGTCTTTCTTCAGATTGATGGATGCATTTATACTTGACTTCTTTTTTTTTTTTTTTTAATCCTGAAAGAACAGGTTGCACAGGGCTAGCCTTGCTGCACAGTATTTTTTTTATTGAAATGGTAAATACAATATACATGTACATTTTTACTCCTTATAGAGACCTCTGTTCTTGCGGCTGTTGTCATTTACTTTGCATTTTTTAGATGTTGAGAATGAGTGAAAAACTGGAAAAAGAAAGCAGCAGTTTGGGGTCATTGTGTGTTTGTTTTTGCCATACACAGAAAGCTCAGTTTCTTTGTTATGATTTAAAGAGAAAGGTCAACTTCCTTGATTATTTTGTAAAATAAGTTCAGTTTTCTTTCTTGTCGTGAAGGACATGTTTTTATTATTATTATTGTTTTACATGTATGTCAGTCTTGTGTATATATACAGTATATATGTCTAGGTCTATGTTTAAAAAAAAACACTGAATATGCCGTGTATGACAAGAAACAAGTGATGTTTGGTTTGCCATAGACTGAAAACATTCCTGTGATGATGAATAAAATCTTTCCCAATTACTACATGCTGGTTTTTATCCCTTTATGCTGTCTGATAGCTTGGATTGAAGATGTTTACCACATTAAGATAGAAATTAGTATAATATTTTTAATTTTGGAACAGGACAAGAAATATAACTCTCTGTGATCGAAGTTTGTAGGAAGAAAGTGTGAATGCAGCTAGGAAGCGAGATGTGTCAATTATATACGTGACAGGTTGTATGCTACCATCCACTGTCTATCTACAGAGCTTTGTTTCGTCAACTTTTCTTTCTTGTTTTTTTTTTCTCTCTCTCTCTTTGCCCTAGTCTGTATCTTCCCATCTGCATTTGTTCTCTCTTTGTCTCTACTTTCACGTGTCTGTCTTTCTGTCTGATCGTCCATCAGTTCAGTCATCAATTTATCTGTATAACAGACAAATCAAATCAGTTTTCTTTAAATAAACAGCATCATTTTCAATAAATATTAATACAGACGTCTCCTGAAAATTGTAATATATCCTAAGTATTTGATTAACTCAAGGGGAAAAAAAATAGGTGAAATGACTTGAGCAACCTCAATAGCTTAGGCTTTGAAGACGACCCTACTAGTACTATGATTATTCACAAGCCCTACCCCTTCACCCTTTCTCTAAATCCCTGAAATTTGACGATAGCCTAATTTCGTCGTGTCGCATCTCTATGTCTAATCGTACCATGAGGAAACGGTTATAATTGTTAGCTATTTGACAAGTCTAATGGAAATACCACATCTTTGATTCTTGTTTTCTATGCGTGTACTGTAGAGAGACTTAAAATCAAACCTCAGACGTGGAAAAGACGGCTGAAGACAGGTCAGCTTAAGTTCAACTGATACTCATGTCTAACTATGTAATAGAGGTGCAGAAAATTACATAATAAAGCAAAAGGGATAGCGGTGAGGGAGAACAACGCTGTCTTCCACAAGCAGCTGCAACATGACATGCTTAGGATTCATTGTACATGTATTGTGCATACCTAGGATTATAATCTTAAGGACACGAGCTGAATCAATCCATGAACGGCTCAACTGAAGCAGGAATAGGGCATATAGTACATTGTACATTTATAACCGAAATACTTCCCATGCCATGCCACACCCTTGAGGAATGCATACGTTATTGTCTGAATGGGCAAAAACAAAGCCTTAGAACGTGAGAAAAAAAAAAGAAAGAAAGAGAGAAGAAAGAATGAAAGAAAGAGATAAAGAAAGAAAGAAAGAAAGAAAGAATCGCATCAAGAAATTTCTTCAAGACAAGTGTATTTTTTGCCATCCTTAGACAAACTTTATGCCTTTAGAGTGACTGCCCATTGATTTGATTTCTAATGTGCAGATAGGAAACATGGAACCCCCTGTTTAAATTGTTCCATCGCAGTCACAGGCAACAGGGTGTCAAATATTTTGTCGGGAATCAGGGAATTCCTGGGGCCATGGGAATTATGACCTGGGTCTCATTGTTTTCATTCCTTATAATTATGATGTCTCAATATAAAGATCTTGGTTCAAGTTTGGCCCGGTTAAGGTTTCTCTAGATACCGCTGCAGAATGCAAGAAGACAAAAGACTGGGATTGAAAGTCGTTATTCGCTCTACTATGCATGTCTATAGTTCTTATTTCAAAGTCGGAGAAATGTATTAGGCATTTTTAAAAAAAATTATTTAGTCCAGCTGCCATAGTAATAGAAAAACATTTCCCCCCCCCCCCTTTCCCATAAGCACACACAAACAACAAACAAAGTGTTCAGTGCCACACACATACATTGAATTATGTCTGTTCGTCACGTTTCCCCGAGGTTTCCTTGTTCCATTACTCGGTTGCTCAATTTGATCGAACAGTCCAAATGAAAAGATCGGGAGTTTCTCATAGTGGACACCATCCGACCAAACAACGTACTGCCTTGTGGAAGCGTTTACCTGCAGATGAAAATTGAGTCTTCGGAAATATGGCAGAGTGTGGCGTATTTCAAGGTAGGCCAATTCGGTGGAGGAGTATTCTTCAACAAAAGGATGATTTAGGCATTAGTGATCATTAGTAGGCTACAATAAGTTCATACTAAGCCCATAGGTCGCACTCAAACATTTGTTGTTGTTGTTGTTTTAATCTGTTGAAAAATAGCGGAGTATGGTCTTACATACATGTATTTATATGCAGGTCTAAGCTCTGTCAAGATGGTGTTGTATGAATTTTAATCTCCTGCGAGTAGGCTACATGATATTTCGCCGAAGTGAGGCAAATTTTCAATGGTTCTCAGTGGCATTCAAATGACAGAATGTGACCGGAGCTCGTATATCGCGTATGTAAATGTGAAATTATAACGAGATCACAATGTTGAGGCTTTAATTATAACGCTCTCCGCATCTATATGGTCATGTGATCACATTGATTTTTTGGCTGGTGGTGGTGGGCTAGTCTACAAGGCAATGGTCTGCAGTGGACTGCTGAAATTAAATATCTGACTTGGGTAGGCTTGGTAACAGATGGCTTATCTGCATAGTGAACATTCGGGTTAACCCCAAAGGTATCAAGAGACCGATCGGTAAAAATATATAAATTAATTAATGAATAAAGATAAAGATAAATTTAATACAAAAATCGTTCATTGTATTTTGCACTAGACTTAACTTGTAACAGCACACAGTGTAACAGAGTGGACATTATAATAAAAATAATATTATATGTTTAATTATTTTAACAAGCCTATTCCTATTTCTCAGCTCTAAAATTGTCAGTCGAAATTGTCAGAATATCCTTATTTTCACAATGATATTTTGTTAGTCTTCAAGAACAGCAGATAGCGGGCCTATGTAGGCCTGACTGACAAATTTAACGCGTTGGCGATTTACACAGAGTATCAGCTATTTAAGAATCTAGATGGGATCAAAGATTGTTGAGGATCTAGTAAATGAGGAAACCAAGAATTTTTCTTCTTTAACCTTCAACTGTTCAGTGAAACAAGAACCAGTTGTTTGTTGTATGTATATCATTTTTAAAATAGATCATACCCATACACAACACACATACATAAAAAATAAATAAATAAATAAATAAAAATAAATTATGCGTAAATGAATAGTCACTGAATTGTGGAGAGTCATTCACATATAAAATAAGCTTAAAAACTGTAATGAAGGGATGTTTAAGCAGTTAAATTCTTTAAAGGCTTTTCAACCCCCAGGGAGATAGCTATCTTGAAAATGCGTTATGCAGATAAGCTCATTATTATGAAAAACCGTACTCTCCAGCAGTTTCTATTGGTACTTTAAAGGTTAATAACCGACAAGGCAGTGCTGTGAGATAAAGCGGTTTTCATCATCGAGATCGCTCAGGCTTATCACAGGTCACGGGAGGGATCAAGGCTGTTCTCACTGAACTAAACTCAGCCGAGATCACGTACAAAAAAATCAAGACAGCACACAGGGCAGACACACAGTCAGTTCCTTCGGTATTAACCACTGGTCTGGAACAGGACAGCTGAACCACAGCGGAAAGTTCTGCTTTTGTCAGATATCAAGGTAAATAAAGTTAAGGCAAACTTATAGTTTTCAGTGAAAATTTGCGGCTCTAACCAGTAGTTAGATGCAGTGCAGAATAAGTGATTTATCAAAGTGTTTTGAGATTGTGCAAAGATCTAAAATCATATACCAAAGAAAAAAAAAATGCATAAGGAGGAACTGTCAAAGACAGGAGATACGACCCAGTTATCATTAGTCACTATCTGGATAACTTAGTTTGACGATTATTATTATAATTATTATGCTCTCTCTGTGTGTATTAAATATCGCAAAAGTCCTAGGCCTACCTCTAGTCTATAACCTTAATCCTAACACCGACCAACCAAAATACAAACTCAAATTCGTTTTGAATCTGAATAGTGAAGAGAAGTGGCTATGGTTCTGTATATCTCCTACAGAAATCAACAGACAGGTGGTAGTTGGCTGGATAGGCCTGGAGTTTTACAGCTGCAAAATGAAGTTTAATTGCAGCTGTTGTTTTGCTCGAGAGAGCTTATCTAAGAACTCCTCGCAAGGACAAAGAGCTATCCTTCGACCAAACAGAGAATAGGACCTAGTCTCTCTTTGCCTTCAATAAACACAACAACAGAACAACATCGGGATATCTATGGATCGGCGATTCAGTTAAATGATCAATAAATGTATAAAATATACTTGCCTTCAGAACATAACTGTGCGCACATTCGGCGGACGCTCTCCACTCATTGTTCTGAGCAGTTTTATCCAGGTCACCCTGTATTCACTACACACACTGATCAATAGTGCAATAATCGCAGTATCATAACGTAAACGGAGGAAATTCTATAACAAAGGTGAGAAACTTCTTAGTCTAGACGTGCATGAAACCAGCAGGTTCTCGTAACTAGTGTAACACATTTGAAGGCTGACGAGGAAGAACAACAAATGTCCATTTTTTTAGAACTAACTAAAAATATATACATGCATAGCCTATAAAAAAAAAAAAAAATACGTGTATACTGTTTACATGTAATATACATATTTATTGATTTATTGTTTGAATCAATATAACTTCGAGAAACAGAAAGTAAAAATGTCTGAAAACAAAATTGTAGTTTCTCTCAAGTGTAAAAAGTGGATATAGAATCTAGATCTATGTGGGTTTTCCTTCGAGTTAGGAATAAGGATAGGAGTGAGGGGGTTAATGAGGGGGTTTTCTTTGCATCTAAGATAACTCCATCAAAAGAAGCCCTTATAATCTGGGCGAGATTATGTTGCAAACAAAACTCGTTCTTGAATAGATCTCAAATAATATTTCTCCTCCCGGATCAGAAAGTATTTATACTCGAGATAAAAAAAAAAAAAAGAAAGAAACACACACACGTTAGACACACGCATACACTAGACACACACCCACACACACACACATAAACACACACAAACGCGCGCACGCACACAGGCGCACACATGCACGCCCGCGCGCGCGCACACACACACACACACACACACAAGTAAAGGCCTTTCTTACAGTCTCAAAAAGTAGCCAAGTCTGTAAAGACATCTTTTAAAATGTAACGTTCACAATCGACACAGCCTAGAGAGGTTTGATGGCAACAGCTGTTCCTATGGACAGTCTAGTTGTCCCGCATAAACACATCCCAGGTCATTCATTGTGTGTGTATGTGTGCGCACGTGCATGCGTGCGTGTGTGCGTGTGTGTGTGTGTATGTGCATGCATGCATTTGTGTTCTCATACTGTGCATCATTTATTATTATTATCGTTATTACTTTTATAGGGTCTACTGATCCACTGCGGTTGAGTAGATGGATAAAATGGTATGACGAAACGTCAAGATATCTTCCTCCAGGAGGTTGAAAGACGTATTTAGACTGTTTAACGTAACGGTAACACCCTGAATATGCCTCGATAAAAGTTTAGTATTCCTCTACCAGTGCCACTATCAAAGCGGAACATTTCTATCACTTAACTAAAGTGTTACTAAGTTAAAGTGTAACTCCACAAGATCGCGGTGTTTTTGGTGTCTGGGTCTTTTAGGCGTGACTACTGTGAGATGGTCGAAGGTCCTCCTGAAGTTGAAATTTTCGAAGAAGCTGCTTCTCAGTCCAGAGGTGTGTATCCTAACAGCAAAGTTAGTTTGTTTTTCTTAAGCCTTTCAATCCTAAGAGATAGGATTATCTCGGCTTTTAGAAACTGTCAATTTTTGCTGAGAATTTTTGTGGGTAGAAATTTGGAAATTGGAAATTTTGCCTCCACAGCGGCACCCAGGCCTACTCTTCCATCGATTTTCAACTGCCAAGGGTTCTTTAACGTGCGTAACGTACACACGGGACCTCCCAAAT
>JBCAUA010036123.1:2061-12121 GCA_038406235.1 Peronia verruculata | reverse complement strand
TAGATAGATAGATAGATAGATAGATAGATAGATAGATAGATAGATAGATAGATAGATAGATAGATAGATAGAACAAAGAAATGATATGGCAGGATGGTATGAAAGGGCATATGCATACTCGAACCTCAGTAAAAGCACCTAGAGGTAAATAACAATATACTAATTGCACAGAGCTTTATCAGCTTAATGCATTTCTCACTCAACCTAGCCATGAAAGGGGCGAGAACCCTCTGGTGTGGCGATAACCTCCCCCTTGAGCATGTCCCGGCCCAGTGAGAGAGCTGAGTGCTCGCCCTTCATTGTGCATGCATGCATGGCTGGAACCGCTATGGATCTGGCATGCATTGTTTGCTCCAGTCTCCCTGCTAGATCAACAGCGCTCAATATATTTCAACTTGCTGATTGAAGAGGTGGCCTCGTTTCATACTTCGCAGTCTAGACTACATTTTAATTTCAGCATCAAAGATCAGTCCACTAATGAGCCTACCCGAGCAGGCTCTTCCATCTCTATGAAAATTTCAACTCACATTCTAGGACAGTATTGACTGAGAATGTGTCTATATGTCTGTGTGTGTGTGTGTGTGTGTGTGTGTGTGTCTGTGTGCCGTGTGTAATATTTGTACATGTGTGTATATTTGTCTGACTTGGCCGAATGGTGTCACCAAGGAGCTTGAAGTACGAGACCCCCCCCCCTTTTTTTTCCGGAATAGTGTAAATCGTATCGCACAAAGAAAAAAGACATCTACTGATGCAACACCGCTCATTTCTAACCCAGTCTGGCTGAGTAAAGCCTCAATCCTTTATAATAACTGGAAAAACCCAACGACATCGCACCTCTTGACATTACATACAGAAAAGGAGCTTATATATTATTTAAACTGTAGAGCGGACTGATGACGTCACACATGCTGAGTGCTGAGCCATGCCCATGAGGGAAAGACACCTAGTTAACGCCGTTCACGTGTTCATGATTTTATGAATGAACGAAATTCACACTATCATTATCTCATGATTGCAAGTCTGTTGTATTCTGTCCTTGTTGTAGCTCGATTAAAAAAAAAAAATTAATCCGTTTGTTTACAAGAAAACATTCATTAAATCAGAACAGTGGCCAAGGAGAGTAAACTATTTCTCTGGAGTGCAGACTCATGACATCGGACGTGCCGAGCGTGGAGCCATGCCAGTAGAGGCAAGACGCCTAGTTAACACCGTTGTTATTATGCTACCATATGTTCATGAACGAAATTCACGCTGTCATTATCGCATGATTGTCTGTTGTATTCTGGCCTTCCTGTAGCTCAAGATTAAAAGAAAAATGAATTAGTTTGTTGACAAGAAAAGATTCTCTACATCAGAATAGTGACTAACTCCGTGCCTAGTAAAGGACGTCAAGCATAGCAAAAAGGCGTTGCGTTGCCCCCATGGCCATGGCATCCAGTGTTGGCACGCGACACACAGGGTGTTTCGTTAAGGCGACGTCATGAATCCGCTCACCAGTACAACAGTATAAACTCCTTGGGTGTCACTGTTTTCATTCTGTGAACAAGTTTTTCTTTTCTATACAATTGACGTCTTATCTTATTCTAATTTAACTTCTCTTGTCTATCTTCTTTAAACGACAAATTCACACACATTCTTAGACGGAGATCCATACTTTTCTCCCTCTCTCTCTTTTCATTTTCTTTCTCTCCATCACGCGTTTTCTCTCTCTCTCTCTCTCTCTCTCTCCACTTTCTGTCCGGTTTTTTTTCTTCACATTTAAACTCACTTGATGCCCACTTATTGCATTCGTGCACTCCTATCAGCACAGGATTCTCTTTATCCGTGTTTTGGAATTTAAAGTGTGCATAGGTGTTCTGTGTTATTCCAATTAGATTACTGAAGTGTGTAACAGCAGCGCATAAATAAACAAACAGAGAGATAAATAAATAATTAAATCAAAAACATCAAAAGAAAAAAAAAGAAACAAACAATAACCTCCTCCCCCTCTCAACCTCAAAAAACAAAAAACAAAAAAAAAAAAACTCACGGGTATGTTTGATTTAAACACAGAGACTAATACATTTGTTCCGACCAAGGGAAAGGTTCTTCTCTTCTCCCCCTCCCCCCTCCTCCGGGCCACCTCTCTCATCTCGCTATCTGGCTTAGGAAACTATGCTTTCCTTAACATTTGTAAATAGAGATAGCATTGCATTTTTCAGGGATCTTTAAAGCGATGCATAGCTTGTGAATATTTCTCAGAAATCATGAACTATGACACCCTTTTTTTAACGTTTGAATTGTCTTTATACAAACTATCGTCAGCAAAACTAAACAACAGCGTTCTACACTTCAATAATATATGTTTGAAAATTTAAAAAAAAGAATAAATTTAAATTTTAAAAAAGAGAACTAAATGAGTAGAACCTTCACAGTGAAGTTGTTTTGTTTTTTTTTAATCTCAGTTCAGTTTGTCACTAACTCACTCTTCCTTCTTCACTCTGTACTCCCTCCCTCCCCTTTACTTGCTCTCCTCACCGCTAGCAGCGATTTGCCATGCTTGGCAGACTGCAGTATGAGATAGTCACCCAACTATGGGACCGCCGGGCAAGAAGAAGCGCTCACCCCTCTAGCTAGCGAGCGCGTGTGACGCTTCTTTCCTCCCCGCTGGCTAACCAGTGCTCACTCACTCACGCACGCTCGCACGCACGCACCAGTCGCTTTTTGCGCGGCCGCCCCAAGCTGGTCACATCAAAGGCGAAACACGGGCTTTAGTGAACCTCACGCTAAAGTTCATTTCCCTTACCAAAGAGCGAGTAAAAAATCATTCGTCCAAGCGATTTGCTGTCAGTTAAAAGTGTAGTTGCAGAAAGATTGCCTGATTTCTGTCCGTCAGTACGTCAGTGAGTGTCATAAATCACGGGTTAGTTCCCCTGATCTGTGTCGGATTCCGTGGCTATTTATCCACGTCTAACAGCGCCCTTTGCTGGAATCGTGATTTTGAATTGGATACTCTACCTTCAGCACTCGACGACAGGCCTTGGTTCATAGCAGCCTCTGTCCCCGATTGCTAATATTAACACGAAAGGTAGGCCAAATCATATCATTGTTTATATTTCTGTTTGACTATTTTTCAATTCTTCCATTGTTGCGGCTCTTTAAGATCCTTTTCTTTTCTGTCTGGCTTACAATCCCTGATTCCCTCCCCCCCCCCACCTCCCCCTGCCCTTGGAAAACAATTACCTAATTAGCTCCTGCCATTGAAATCAGACTTTTTCCTTGAAACAAGACTGTTAGTCAGATTTAAGAGTCAGGAATAAATTCTCTCAGCTCGAATCCTCACCTTCACGACGGCCAAAGTTTTCAGCCTCTATTATAGTTCTAGCAGGCTTGTAAAATGCAAAATCTTTACTTTACTGTGCTTTTCATTGAATTTGGAAAATTACCCAAAGCGTTGGAAACAAGAACATGCCGAGCATGCATCCGAGTTCGGGGCACAGACTTCCTGTTTGTAGTTAGTATCAAAAGTTTAGACATTATTGCAAACCTCGCTTGATCCTTCTCCTTTCGGAGATTTTCTTTCCAATCTTGGTAATATCACTCCTTCCATATACGTTCTCAGGAGGGTATATTTATTCCTGGTGGAATAAGTGTCCACTTTTCCCCCTCACTCCGTAAATTTCGTTTATACCTCCTATATGCATGGGTTATCACATAATATTCAGCTCAGCGCACAGACTGGGTGAAAAAGAAGAGCAATAAATCCTGCTGCTATTTGCTTATTCACCAAAAAAAATAAGAGACGCTTAGTGCACGTCGCCTAGTTCTCTCTGAATATACAAAATGTACATTTTCTACCAGTTCAAGAAAGCCAGAACATATGCTAGCAATTCGTTGCTACTATAATTATTATTGTTTCTGCTTTTAGAACAACCGATAACTTGTCCATTTATTACAAAAAATCTCTTCTGTTCTCTGCAAAATGTCCCATATTGATTGTAATTAGTATTATTAAAATATGCCTTCCCGCCCAGAGAATCAACTTTTCAATATTACTGTTTAACTGAGTTTTTGGCATCGCTCTGTAAATAATTACTGTGGCTGTGAAGACACTGCTTGAAATGGAAGCTGATCTGTAACACATTGCCCTCATCAGGCAGAAAAATAGCAGTAAAACTCTTCATATTATCATAAAGACACCATAATGGCGAGACATTAACTGCCAGAACACATCTATGCCCATTTCATTGCCTTCGTTGTCTTGCCTATATTAAAGTCAATATCGTTTTGTCAGTGCTTCAAACCAGATATATCTGTTACCGTCACTGTTTATGTTTACTTTGATGAAATTTGTAGCAGCCAAATCTAAACATCTAGTCTGATGCCTTAAAATTATTTTAGTTGAAGTCTTGGTAGTCAAAGGATTAAGGTACCGACATCCGATGTACTTAAGCCTCAAAGGGCCTCATCGTCCCATCACCGCTACATCTCTCTCTCTCTCTCTCTTTCTCTTTCTTTTTCTTTTTTCGTTTGTTCATCACACGTTGACAGCTTTTCTTGGTTTTTCCTCAAATGGAGGAGGATTATTCTAGTCCGTGGGGAAATGTGTTAGAAAGGATGTAATGAAAGTGCTTGATAATAAAATAGCAAATAACTAAAAACCTATCAGTGCACACTATTTTTAAATTCAGGATAAGAGAGAGAGAGAGAGAGAGAAAAAAATCAGAGTATAGATCTGTTAAGAAATATTACCTAATGTAATTACAAACTATATACGTGCCATAATTTTTGAGGCCTTATCTTAATAGCCATGGTTTGTCCACTTTCAGTCTGTGATTAGTAGCAACAAGTAGTATGAGTCAACCACTGTCCTCTGTGTTATGCAATATTGTGGCCACGTTGTTTCAGTTCTTCTATTCTATTACAAAATAAGCGCTGGGAAAAGATTTTTGAAAGTGTCTATTTTCCAACAAACGTCTTTGCATACAGACCTTCAACAATTCTTATATTTGACATATTTCTGTGTATCTTTTCTTATCTGATAATAATGATAAAGTAATAATCATAATCGTAATAATAATAGTAATAATAATAATAATTTAATCTTAATACAAAACTATGAAATAAACTTACTGGCAACTTCAAGTTGAAAAATAGCAGCCCAATCTCTGCAGCATTTGATACCGTCCCACCTTAAAAAAAAAAAAAAAAATCTTCATTCAGCTTAAAATTTCGTTACACACTCTAGGCCATATTGTTATCTTAAACACGTGTAAATCTTTATCTCTTACGAGTGACAGTTTGAAATGTCCGAAATATTTTTAGGATGCAATCTTTTCAGTTTCCCATTCGTTATTTTCTGACAAAGCTCAAAATTATCATAGCAGTGTGGTCGTTTGTATTTCACGAATAAGAAAATTCATCCACTGTTATACAATTTGTTAAAGCCTCAAAATTATATTTGAATATATATATGTACAAACAACATACACGTTAATGAAAGAATATATGGAATTCACAGCTCAGACAGTGCAAAAACTCTATTCTGCATCAGCTCTCTAGCCACCTGTCTCTGCGATTAACATGTGTAAAATTCTTTGCGGTCGTGACCAAATTGCCCAAGCAGAGCCAGATCTCTAACTTGTTTATATATCTTTCACCCAGTTACATGGTATGCACGAGATCTGATCATTAGCAAGGTAATTTGCACCCGTAAGCCCATGCACACACCTAGAGGGAGAAAAGACTCTTTTGAAGTTACATGAAAGATCGATTCAGAGCAAGCGTTCTCTCTGTTTACGTATGTGTATGCTGCAGTTCTGGTATTTATGAACCAACCGTTTTGTGTCGGCGAGGGCTACTTACTCTCATTCTTCTCAACAGTCAATGGAAACTTTGTTCAGTCTATGGAGTGCCAGTAAAGTAAAAGCACTTTTCCAGTATGTCTATGCTTTCCGGGAAAATTCATCATTTGAATGGGAAATAAAACGTCCATCGTGCAAATAATGTTATCCCCGTGTCCATATGATTAATGGAAATAAGCATAATCGATTGACTTTTGGCGATGAAAAGAATAAATCTAATCCTGCCTCCCTTTTCTGTCATCTTGATCTATATCTTTACCACTTGTCACAAGTTTTATTGATCACTTTCAATCAGTGCTAAGCGAAGACTTGTTCCCCATCACAAACGACTGAATGGAACACGTCTGACAAGAAACTGACTCTGTGTCAAGTAAGGAGATCAAAGGCTAGAAAAATAGTTGATGAAATCAGAGGGTACCTAGAAGATATGATACAGTTTCTCATTTGCTGAGAACAACAAGGCAGGAGAAATAGAAAAATTGTGGAATCTGAGAATACTTATGAGAATTCAAGAATCAAAATATCAAAGCACCCCTTTGTCGAAATCTAAAGGTCTGAGGATGTTTCTGAGGGCATGAATCAACACCATTTTTATGACATGGTTAAGTGTGAAGGTACAAAATAATAATTATGAATGTGTAGACCAATTTCTCCGTGTACTAAGGGCAATAGAAATTGCTTGTGAAAAAATGTGCACACTTACGAATGTGTAAGTTAGTCTTATAAAACACAATAAGAAACGAACTTACAATTTGAGGATACCACTGATCAATGTCATTGAGATGCAAAAGCTAAAGAAATAGATCTAGTTTCTGAAATTCGAATGTATATAGCAGTGCACTGGTGAATCATGTGGAATAAAAACTGTAAATTTTAATACTTATGAACACACGAATCAATGTCTTCATTATTCATCAGTGCTATGCTTTTCCTGATCATTACTAGGATCTCTTTTCCTAAAGTTTTTTCCACAAGTGGTCCTTATACTAAGTTGCAAAGTGTGTCCAAGCTTGTGCAGATATTCTGAATAGACTGTTGATAGCTGTGATTGCAGTCATTTTTTGTTTGTTGTTTGTTTGTTTGTTTTTGTGTTTGTTTTTAGTTCTGCCGGCATTATAAACTGTAATATTCTTCTCAGTCTGACAACATATGATAAGAACGAACACGGAACTGTTTGTAATCATAGCCTGAAAAAGAAACCGACTTGAGTTTGGCATAAAGATGTAGCTGTAAACATAGCTACAATTTGCTAATTACTCAAGTGTCTAGGAAATTTGTTTACAAAATTATATCTTTCTGACTGCTTGACATAACAGTGGCTCTTTGCTTCCTTCCATCTGCCTGTCGGCTGATCAGTCTGTTGTACTGTTTGTCCGTCTCTTTCTTGTCTCTTTTTCTTCCATCCCTCCTAATATCTTTAGCACCCTCTTTCTCTCTCTCTCTCTCTCTCTCTCTCTGTGCGTGTGTGTGTTATTTACACACTGTCATGTTTGGCTACAACTGTTTTGACACCACTGGCATCTCCTTCGATTTTTTTCATGGTTTTCTAGGTTTTACTACACATGGAACTTTCAACCAGGGATTTTGTTGACATTTACTATTCACGCACAGTCTGTCTATATACCCTGTTTATCTAACTGTACATTTTTTTTTCCCGTTGAATGCAAACGGCTTTTCTTTAATCATGCAGTTAATTATGCACTTTATGCTTGAATATTGAGTGAATTTCAATTTCAACTGCTGTCCAGTTGTCTTGCTTGCTGGAGAATTTGCTGTTATGTAATTAAATCACTCATATCTTCTCAGACTACAACATCATGAATTTCGTATTGCGATGTCCTTAACGCATAGCTGTTGGCCATTTTGGTGCTCTAGATTTCCCACTTAAAGTATGCACCGAGCAGTGGATCTGTGTTCATTTTTACCGTGTTGTAGGAATCACAGACATTTTAGGGGGTAAGGTATTTCTGAATTATGACACACTGCAAAAGCTTGAACAATAACAACCTGCCATTACCTGAAGGATGATTATCAAGAAAACAAATTAACTAATTTGTTTATTGTTATCTTGGCTGCGAGCGGCGCAGTTTTCTTTTCTTTTCCTTTTTTTTTTCTGTCTTGCTGCATAATTAGCATCTGTAGCAAAAACTAGGAATCTAACTCAGAGGGAAGCCAATAACATGTAGCAAGAGTCCCTGCAAAACACGCCATAAAATAATGAGTTTCTTGTTTTTAATTTACCGACGTGAATGATGGCCAAGAGGCTGGCAGATAGAACTCAATATTGTGGCCGTGATAGGGCAACCTATTCCCTCTCCCTTTCTTGTCTCCTATTCTCCTCCTGTGTAACACCTCATCCCAGACCTGTCACAAGAGTGGGATCTTTGCCGTCTTTTCTTTTTATCTGCTGATTTTTGTCTCCACATGCCATAAGGCAACGAATACATAATCAGTATAGGTCTGATAGAAAAGGGTACTTGCATACATTGAAAGATGTTACTGAAACTTCTCTTACCTTACTGAAAGAAATCAATGAATTTGTGGTTAAAAATGTAATAGAACTAGCACAGAATGTGAATTCATGAGTTAAAGAAAATGATAACGCTGACAAAAACTTTTTCTTACTTTAATGGACTGAAATAAAAAATAATCAATGTGTAAATGAGCGAGCAGAGAGTGTGAATTCATGGGTTTAAAAAAAACGATAGCGCTGACAGAAACCTATAGAGCCATAGTTAAAATTTTAAAAGTACTGTAAGAAAATCCGCAGAGTTATGATTGAATGAATAATAGCTTTCTTGCTTTCATTTTGTGTTCATAGAGTAGACGTAATTTTTCAGGGCAAGTAGGTCATAGAGATGTTCGGTTGTTCAAACCATTCTGTAACATTTCTGCACTTGCATATCCAGCGACATTTCAGATAAGCTGTCCCTGGAGAATAATTTTCAGCCGACATACCGCCGGGTGCTAAGCGAGACGTGAATCGCTCACCTGCAATAACGTAACAACCGCTGCTGGAATGATATACTACATTTGTTATATCAACTGTTTGTTATTATTTATTGTTGTTTTTTCCTTCCCTCAAAAACAGATTCGTTAAAAACTTGTGTTGGAGCCATGATCATGTTAAGTTTTTTTTTTTTTCTTTTACTTTTTTTTTTAGCTTGTTGTTTGGTTGTTGCTTGTCCTTATTTGAGAAGTTTGGCATAACAGTTTCTGAAATCAACACCAGTTGTACCGTTGACATATTTGTAGGCTTCATCGTTTTGCTGACGTTTTCCACATCTTTTGGCTTCTGACTATGCGACATTTTACATTATCAAATGGCCTTAAAAAAAAAAAAAAAAGGGGGGGGGGCAAATGTTTAACTAGGGGTGGGGAAGAGAAGGATGAGGAATATACGGAGATAAGTAAGGTGTGTTTGTGTGTGATGTACTGCTTATTATTCATATTCTTAGAGAGAAAGAAGAAATTAATGTTAGAATAACAGCGAAATATGCAATGAGACAAGATCCAATAACAATAATAATATAATAATATAATACTACTAATAATAATAATTAAGAGCATTAATATAGCGCTTATCCCAATACAGTAGAGGCTCTAAGGGCTTTACACTCTATTACTATCCCAACAGACCCAGAAAAAAAAAAAACACTCATAAACGCTCTGTTTGCTGGGAAGCATAAAAGGCGGCTGCCTGCTAAGTGCTCATATCTTTATCAATCTAACAATATCAATCGCTGTCTATAGTCAGTTATCCATTCAAACCAGGGTGGAGTCAGGAAATTTGTGTAGTCTTTCCCAGGGACAAAATGTCGGGACCTGCAGGATTTGAACCCGGAACTTTAGATCCCGAGTCCGACTTGTGTGTTGCCACTTCATGTTGTAACTCAGCGCCAGGAAATTGCCTGTGAGAAATACATAATGTCGGGAAGCAAAAAGGGAAAGTAGACATTTCTTTTGTCAATCCCCAAGCAGCCAATGAGATAGGAAGTTTCTATGTTTAAGAATTTTATTGATATATCACGCCGTTCATCTTTTCTTCATCCTGAACCATTTGCTTCGTTTTGTAATCTGGTATTTTTGCGAAAACCCAATTTAATGTGCGGTACTCTCTGCTTAATGAGAGAGAGAGAGAGAGAGAGGGAGAGGGGGAGGGGGAGGGGGGGGGGGGGGGGGGGGGGGGGGGGGGGGGGGGGGGGGGGGGGGGGGGG
>JBCAUA010036111.1:0-26196 GCA_038406235.1 Peronia verruculata | reverse complement strand
GATTGTAAAGCACTTAGAGCTTGTAATTACGGGGATAAGCGCTATATAAATACTCTCTATTATTATTATTATTATATGTGTCACAAACGAGTTCAAAACTGATATTTGATCTTCATTCTTTTTATCCAATCCCCAGCTTGTACATGTGATCCCGCGCACCATGACAGCTGGCTACAACTGGGAGCTGGTGTACGCCACACACAAGCACGGCTACTCTCTGCAGAATTTGTACACCAAGATGGAGTATTTTGAGAGTGACGAGCCCGTCCTGTTATTCATCAAGGATTCCAACAGCTGCGTAAGTACAAGCTGTGTTCACCATCATAATGGTCTGGTACTGGATTATCCCCTTCATAGTCTTTCATAGCTTCGATGCACTGAATATTTTAGAGCACTAACTTCAGTGAGACTCCAGTAAGCCAGATATATGACTTGACAACCTATTGACTCACCAGAACCTGCAAATAATTTTTTACTTGTCATAAAATTTCCCTATCTTTCAGTGCTCGGAAACTAATCTTAAACTGTATCAGAATTCATTTTATAAAATAGAAAAAGACTGTCCAACCAGCAACCAATTAAGCAATTTAAAACAGCAAATAACACATCTAAATAACTTCTTGTTGATGTTGAAAGTAAAAGCCAAATTTTTGAGTCAACTTGACTCTTCTTCAGGGCGGCAAATTAAACATATATATTTGTATTATAATTCATAATGGTCACAATCCAATTTCCTGGAAGTCATCTGTGTCCAGTTTCAGAAAATTCAACAAACCCACTTTGGCTGAGCTCAAGAAAAGCGTCTAACTTTTGTATGTCATTGAATCGTTAGCAACTCTCACTACTGCTATTGTACAGAGGGCATCTAGGCGCAACTGGCTTACAGTGAAGGGTTTTAATCATACATTTCCTACCCACCGTAGCAAGGTCAAACCAAGAAATGAGACAAACTTACGGCAGGGCAAGGCCAAGGACATAGGTCGATGGGACTCCCTGGGACTATTTATGAACTCTGTAGTGAGGATGGAGGATATTTAGGAGTGTTCTATTTTATTGAGTGGTATAGGCACATGTTTCAAACTCTATGTTGTATGCCCGTAGTCTAAGTATCATTCTGTGTTAGATTGACCGGCATCTTTGACTGCATGTATGAAGCATCATGTCTGTGCTATGCTCTGTGTTCCCCAGGTGTTTGGAGCCTATCTGAGTGGCAGCATCCATCCCTCTGACATCTTCTATGGCTCAGGATCATCTTTTCTCTTCACGTTTTATGAGGGGTTCAAGGTAAGTGAGGAATAAATCCCATTGAAATTTAGATAGTTTGCATTTGGTCAATATAACAGAATCCCTGTGCCTAAGTGAATATTAACAACAGTGCAACTCTGCATTGAGAACAAATGATGATGTAGTTTTTCCAGGGAAAAAAAAGATGAGAATTTATGATGTGTAATCATCTAATTTTCATAACTATAAAAATGCTACTTCTGTGGGTAGTCAACATGGGGTGGAATTCTAAATCCATGTATTAATTGAAGGTTAACTTACATGCTTATTTACATGGGGTGGAAAATCTAAATATTCATAGAGGGATAACTTCCATGCTTATTTATATGAGGCAGAAAATCTAAATGTTCATTGAGGGATAATTTCAATGCTTATTTACATGGGATGGAAATTCTGAATGTTTGCAGAGGGATAACTTCCATGCTTATTTATATGGGACAGAAAATCTGAATGTCCATAGAGGGATCACTTCCATGCTTATTTACATGGGATGGAAAATCTAAATGTTCATTGATGGATAACTTCCATGCTTATTTTTGTGGCATGTTTAAAAGGATATGTATTCAGGAGACTATGAGTTCTTCCTAAAGCTAACTACCCAATCCATCATGATTTTATGTTACGATATGGAACATGTTTTTAGGGCATTTTGTTTTGATCATTAAATTTTGTTGTATGCTAGCTATGCTGACTTATTAGAAAACAAATCTTGGGTATGCTTCACTGGTCATACAAATGCAATAAAGTGTAGAACCATTATTTGGGCGTGAAAGGAGAGGATGAAATTTACATTAATTTGCATTTTTATCACATTTTTCAAATCTCATGGACAAAACCTGCGGGATTTTCACATATCCTCGTCGCATAAGGAAGGGCATTCATTCTTTAGTCAGCATGGCAAATTAAAACAAGTATCGGTAGAGCTATCTCTCACTTCATGAAAATGACCATGCCAAGGAATTATTGATTTATCTCTTCCTTAAGTACATGTACATTTTTGTCACTCATTTAATACAAACCTGTGCCTTGCTTTAGTTTTCCGCCCATGTACCTGTGGTAATAAATGTGACATCTCCAATCCCGTATAACCACCTGATCATTTTATCTGGCATTTTTATGTCCACAGAAATACCCTTGGTCAGGTGCAAATCAGTTCTTCATGAATGGAACAAAAGATTTCTTTGCCATTGGCTCAGGAACGTAAGTAGCTCTCTAAAAATCTAAATTTTTCAGGGAAATATTTGTGGTGTGGAAAACTTTAAATGCACATTATGAATCCAATCATTTACCATCTTGTTTTGAAAATCAAGATATTTGTATCTGCAGTGTTAATGTTCTAGATACATAACTTAAAATATTAAATTAAATTAATTTCTCACATGGTAGAGAAAGAAAATTTTTTGTAGTGCCAAAAACTGGAATGTATCAGTTGTGTTATTCGTGGTTAGTACATCACTGTGATTTATAGTTATGTTTTTGAAATAAAGTGCTCAAAAGGTTCATATCTGAGTAAGCAAAAACCTGGAAATCCCCAGTAGAATGTTTGTACCCCCTGCTAAGAATAGAACTCCTACTGATGTTTGTTGTGAAGTGTTTGTATCCCCCTACTAAAATTAGACAGGGATTTCCAGCCGTTCGCTGTGTTGGAACAAATCTATTTTGCTACTAGCAAGACTTATTGCAATAAAAGGGAACATTCATTATCTGGTGAGTGAGGTGGATGCCCATTAGTGTCTCAAGGAAGATGAGATTATTATCTACCATACTTTCCTTTGCAAGGTCAATAAGTGCCATATTTGTTGTTGTTGTTACCAGGGGTCTGTTTGGCCTGTGGGTGGATGGAGATTTGAACAAAGGTCGCACACACAGATGTGCCACCTTCAACAATGAGGTGCTGTCCAAGGAGGAGGATTTCAACATCATTGACCTTGAGGTCTGGAGGTTTATCGAGTGAGTATTACACAAGCATCATAATCGCTTATGCTGCTCTCACCACAGTTCATGCTATGAATATGGATGATTACTAATCGACGATGGTGAAATGTGTCAAGCTTATGTCAATGTGCAGCTGTGGTCTCATTGTATTCTTGAGCATGAGAGCTATTAGGCAGTGCCATTAAAAGAAAACACCTAGAGAATTACACTATGTTCCACTTAAAGCCAATTCACTTAAAGTAAATTTGAGGGGTTCCAGGACAAAATGAGGCATATCCAAAAATCGCTGTTTAGAGAAAAATGACTGTCTCCAATAGTAAGTAATTCATCATAATTTACTAGAATTTTCTAAAGTCTTTTCGCAAGGATAAGTCGCGTTTGATGAAAAGAAAAGTCCTTACCATATAGCACTATCACTATTGCCAGTATTGAAGGGTATAACTCAAAATTTTCAATAATTGCGTTTATCGCGTTTTGCCCCGAAACTTCATTTTTGTTTCAAGTCAATCCCACTTGACAATCCTGTTACTCTTTCTATTATATCTTTGTTTTGGTTAATGTCAACCTTGCTTGAAGTCAACAGTTTTTTTGTTTTGATTTTTGTTTTTTGGCTCCAGAGTGGTTGATTTATCCTTCGTCAGATCTATGTGTTTATAAAATAGACTCATAAAGGCATAACCTGTCATAGATAATTTACCCTATAAATGTTTTTTTCAATATTTAGCAAAAAAAAATTAAAAAATGCTGAAATTTACTTTAGTGCCACTATCAGAGAGCTGGGATGGTGTGCACTGACTATCCAATCATCGAAGCCGTCCTCAGAGAAAAAACAGTTTACATTCTGATTTTTTCTGAACATCGAATTACTAATCAAACAGATTCACTCGCTTTTTAAGCAAGGGCTTGGCACATACTGAACTGACTTTTCAGTCAAGATAATTTTATCTTATGTTTTACTTGTTTCATATTCTTATCCAGGATAAGAAATAATATTGGACACCAATATAAAAATGTCTTGGGGAAGGATTGCTTAAAGTTTCGTACTGACAAGTCATTGTTATTTCACTGCTACCTCAAATGACGTTATTGATGAATAAGCCATTTTTCAGCCACCTAAGTTACTTCCCTTTGCCAAGTACACGGGTATGAGACAAGCATTGTAAAGAAGGGACAAAATCACTTTTGCTCCCGTTATTTTAAAACATGCGAAGTAACAGGTTATATAGAATTTATCATTTTGAGAAAAACACAGTTTTACAGAAATTTCATCTTTCAAGTTCAGAATAAGAGAAAAAGTGATGTTTTTCCTTTTTTTTTTTTTTACAATACTTCCCAAGCTCAGTTCTTTGTTGCTCTATCTGCATTTTTGGACTATTTGGAGATGTATATGTCATACAAAAGAGGGATTGTAAATTTTCCATGTAATGTAATTACATGTATTTCACTGATCTTTTGCCTATAGAGGTAGATTTTGAAAATCCTTTTGTCCTATCACCTATGTGAAAGAACAGTTGCTAAACATAAAACATCAATTTTCTCAAAATGCGAAAAATGGAGATAGAGTAACAGAGATAGAGTAACAGAGATAGAGTAACAGAGATAAACAGAGATAGAGTAACAGAGATAAAGTAACAGAGATAGAGTAACAGAGATAGAGTAACAGAGATAGAGTAACAGAGATAGAGTAACAGAGAACTGTGCTCATGACTCATGTTATCCCTCTTGTGCTTGGCAAAAAGGAAGTAATATGACTGACAGTCAGGATTGCTTATTTGCACAGCCCCAAAATTCATCATATGTCTTTCTGTAGTGTAAGACCTGTATGTCTTGCACCCAGGGCAAATGAGTCGCAAGTCGTGCCAGACGAGTTCAAGTCATAGTGGTTTTTTACCATTTTTCACTATTTTCCGACTATGATACCAAAACGGTTCCTTTTTTTTTTTTCAGATTAAAAAAAAGGTTAAATTGACGCTTTGTGAAAAAAAAAAAAAAAATTTAGTATCTTCGTTGGAAAGTAGTTAAAAACGACCAAAAACAGCCGTATATCTTCGTTGCCCGGGGCGCCTTCCAGACTCATTTGCCGTGGTCGTAAGACATATATCAAGATTGGACAACTAAAATATGTGCATGCATGTGTGCTCTAGCATCTTTCATCAGATGAATTTGTTCATAATACATCTTTTTTATGATAGAACTGAATAACTAAAATATACTGACACCATTCCATGCTGCCCGCACAGCATCAATGCCCTTCCAGTAGGTGGCAGTCATGTGAGTAATACTAATATGGCCCACCTCTGACCGAGGGGTCAGGGGTCACATTCATTGCTTTGGTGGCGGCAAGTACATGCTTCTACGCCTATCATCTTTCATGTCATCGTGTAATACAAACATGATTCAATCATTTCTTTCCGTCTGGTTTTATGTGACGACAGCAATGGATTAAGTGATGATACTTCGCAAATGTTTGTTGACATTCCGCTGCAATCCTGTTTGGGTGCAAATGTTTTTGCTTTTCTAATATTGTTAGTACCAAAAAGATGCCGTCCATTAAATATTGGTGATGCCATCCATTAAATATAGCCGATGCCATCCATTTAATATAGCTGATGCCATCCATTAAATATAGCTGATGCTATCCATTAAATATAGCTGATGCTATCCATTAAATATAGCTGATGCCATCCATTTAATATAGTTGATGCCATCCATTAAACATGCCATCCATTAAATATAGCTGATGCCATCCATTAAATAAGCCATCCATTAAATATAGCTGATACCATCCACTGAAAATTGCTGATACCATCCATTAAATATTGCTGATGCCATCCATTAAATATAGCTGATACCAGCCATCAAATATTGCTGATGCCATCCATTAAATATAGCTGATACCATCCATTAAATATTGCTGATGCCATCTGTTAAATATTGCTGATGCCATCTGTTATATATTGCTGATGCCATCCATTAAATATAGCTGATACCATCCATTAAATATAGCTGATACCATCCATTAAATATTGCTGATGTCATCCATCAAATATTGCTGGGAAGTTCTTCAGGTTTGTAAGTAAGAGAATGAGGAAAATGGTGCCGCAGTTGTTCTCGACATTTTGTCAGCAAACATTGGTATTAGTGTCATCAGATTTGTTGCCGCTGTTATGGCAATCTGTCATTTGACACTGTCACTTGCAGGTGTGCACTAGGAGTTGGCATTATGTCTTTGACATTCTGTTCCTAAGACAAAAGACATTTTAAGCACAATTTGTCTATGTCCTTGATATACAGCACTTAATTATATGAAATCACTTCTTTGTTCTGATCTCCTCAGTCTGTCTGGGGTTGATATAGTTTTAAATCGTTTAAGTCTCGTCAGTGAGATATTTTGAGGCCGGTCACATGACTATGGAAGTTTCGCTGATTTGTGTGCATGGTCTTCTTATAACATCCAGACCTTGACAAATGATAAGCATTCAACAAGGAGCTCATACTATTATATTGGAGTGCGGACTCTTGACATCGCCTTAACAAAACACACTGTGTTTTGTGTGCCAACACTGGATGCCATGACCATGGAGGCAATGCTATTTTGCTGTGCCTGGCATCCTTTACTACACACGGAGTTAGTCACTATTATGAACTACTGAATCTTTTCTTGTGAACTAAACAGATACATTTTTTTTTCTAAATCGAAAGCTACAGCAAGGACACAATGCAACAGATTTGCAATCATGAGATAATGACTGTGTGAATTTCGATCATTGGGGAAATCATGAATATGTGAACGGCGTTAACCAGGTGTCCTTCTGTCATGGGCATGGGTCCACTCTCAGCATGTGTGACATGATCAGTCCGCTCTCCAGTATAAATAGTATAAGCTCTTTGGCATTCAAACACGTCCATGTCATATAAACAAACCCATGTGTGAGTGATGTTTCCTTGGTTACATGACAGACCTCAAATACCTCACTAACTATTCTTCATAACTTTCATTGAGTCTTTTCATCCTCAAATTCACAGAGCATAGGTTTTTGTAGTGAGCATCCTTGGTGTGGGACATGTGGGAAAAACATGAAGAATTCTTTAGAAGAAATGTAGTTTTTAGTTCTCTTCTCTTCAAAAGTTCCACATCTAAGATCTGCAACTCTTCCTTTGACACTTACTTCTTTC
Organism: Peronia verruculata; assembly: GCA_038406235.1. NCBI lineage: Eukaryota > Metazoa > Mollusca > Gastropoda > Systellommatophora > Onchidiidae > Peronia > Peronia verruculata. The sequence continues at coordinate 18,801 of JBCAUA010036111.1, read as the reverse complement.
ATTTATAAACATATCAATTTCTTATAGGCCAGATAATAATACAAGTATATGTCTCATAACAAATCAAAATGAGTTGTGTGTTAACTTACTACCAAACTTGGTGATGCACTCACTTGAAATCTTAAGTCATACGCTTTCATGTGGTAAGAAGATTTTGAGCGAACAGTGCTGTAGCCATAGAATTGAAGTTACAAATTGAAGAAAGTGGTTTTAATCTCAAAGTATCGGTAAAGTCAGGAGACAAATCGGCACAAATGAACAGTTGAGCATGCAGATCTAAATGTTCACTTCACAATGTCCTGATATAATCTGCCCATAACAACAGTATTTTCTTCAAACGTTCTTTCGATTCTGCAATAATTATAAAGACATCGATATCAGATCACTTTCATGGCACTCATCCTTTGATTGACATCCATCCTTTAATTTCTCTGAGTCCAGCAACTTGTAACTTGTTCTGACTGAGTCCAGCAACTTGTAACTTGTTCTGACTGAGTCCAGCAACTTATAACTTGTTCTGACTGAGTCCAGCAGCTTATAACCTGTTCTGACTGGCTGTATGAACCATATCAATTACCTGAAGGCCAGATTTGCTCATTCAGGGCTGAGAAATTAACTATGACTCAATAGACCAGAAGTAATTGGACATGATTGTGTAGTAATAAATTTTGAAAAATCTCAGCAAGTTGGACACAGTGGATTTATGACTTGTAGGCTGGAAATTTTTAGCAAAAGAACTCTGTTTCTGCAGCTGAGCTTAAATCCCTGGCACAGCCTTTTCGATAAGAGAAACCTAGAGAGTGGCTTTGAAATACTCATTAGAGGCATTTATTTTAAAATATTTATACACTAATGTCACCAAAAAAAAAACTTTCAAGATGTAATTATACAAACTGACCATTTTCTAAAAGAATAACGTTTTAAGTCCCATATTGATGGCAGCCATATTTGAGACCTTGACTGCTGTCAAATAAAGCAGTAGTTATTTTCATGCTATTTAACCAGAGCCTCCATCCCACAATGCTTTCAGAAAGCTATATCTATGTAGCGAGCCGGTTGCCAAAAAACATTTTACACATGTAGGTTTTGAATGGTTCCTGAATGTCAATGTCTTGTACACTTTTTGGTAACCATTACAATACATCTTGCTATATTTAACAAAAATTTGAAACATCATTGTTACCATGTTTGGCACAGTGTAGTTATAATCATGTTACTAAACAGAACCATTTACCCAATACAGTACTGTTCTATCCAGCCAGCATTGGGGGTTTTTTTTTAGGGGGGGGGGCCATTTGTGAACTTCAGACTCTGGCAAACCTGTATAATAGTGTAGACCCGTAAGTTTTCTGACAAACGGAATTGTGACAATTTGCCGTGGGGTCTTGGAAGTTTGCTGCCTTCCTAAGAGGGTTTCCTCGGAGATTACCCAGAAAAGATTCTAACCTCCCTCAAATAAACTTATTTTGACTGATGCTTGACAGATAGTCCTTTAATGGTGAGTTATATGTAGGTTTGTTTTGTTTCTTTACATGTTTAAAATTGTTTTTGAAAGGGTTAAGTTTTAAACCCCTCCCCCACATGCACAAATGCATCGAAAAGGATGTTATTCCGGTCAGTGAAGAAAGTTCGGACAATCTTGTTAGGGGCCATTTACAGGTTTCAATAAGCTCTGTGTTTTTGAGGATGTTAACTCATCTGTTTATGCTGTAGACCGAAATGGACACGCACATGCCTCTCATCAGTTCCACTGTCTTTACCCCACAGCTCCAGCCTGACGTGAGCGGTGGTGTTGACGGTGACGGCACCAGCAGCAGCAGCACCGGCTTGTTCAACCTCAACACGGTGCTCCCCTCCCACCAGCTCAACACCATGCCAGCCGCCAGCTCTAGGGACATGCCCAGCTCTCCGTCATCATCGCCATATAGCCAGCCCAGGAAAACTCGAGTTCGCCATCGCACACATTGAGGGGCCACAACTGAGCCAGTGTTCTCAATCAACCAAATTCCTTCCCTTTGCCAAAGACATAAATTGTAAAATAAGTATTGTAAAAGCAAATTTCATCTTTTTTCCCCATCTTTCACAATCATAAAAATTCACAGTATGATTTGTTTCCTTCCTGTCATGTTTTTTTTTTTATTCACAATTTTTTTTTGTGGCTGTATGTTTGAGATGCGTAGAATGATTTTTTTTCTTTCCTTACAATGTTTGTAGATGTCTCTAGCAAAGGGAAATAATTGGCTGGCACTAATAGTGGTTGGTTGTTTGTCCTCGTCTGAGTGTTTGCCGAGGATGACAAGATCATATTTCAGTAACAGAATGTTCATTCCTAGATGTCTTTGGTTTATTTGATTGTGTGAAGTAGACAAACTTCGCTGTGTTATGAGTTGACAAATACAGCCCTGCTATGTGTGGACAAACACAGCTGTGTTATGAGTGGACAAACAGAGCTGTTTTATGAGTGGACAAACAGAGCTGTGCTATGACAGCCTTGTTATGAGTGGACAAACACAGCTCTGCTATGAGTGGACAAACACAGCTGTTATGAGTGGACAAACATCGCTGTGTTATGAGTGGACAAACATCGCTGTGTTATGGGTGGACAAACATCGCTGTGTTATGAGTGGAAAAACACAGCTGTGTTGTGAATGGACAAACATCGTTGTGTTATGAGTGGACAAACATCAAAGAAACACAGCTGTGTTATGAGTGGAAAACCACAGTTGTGTTATGAGTGGACAAACATCACTGTCTTATGAGAGGAAAACCACACCTGTGTTATGAGTGAACAAGCATCGCTGTGTTATGAGTGGACAAACATCGTTATGAGTGGACAAACATCGCTGTTTTATGAGTGGACAAACATCGCTGTGTTATGAGTGGACAAACATTGCTGTGTTATGAGTGGACAAACACCGCTGTGTCATGAATTGACAAACATTGCTGTGTTAAAACACAGCTATGTTATGAGTGGACAACACCGCTGTGTCATGAATTGACAAACATTGCTGTGTTATGAGTGGGCAAACATCACTGTATTATGAGTGGACAAACACAGCTGTGTCATTAAGGAGGGGTCAGAAAACCATCATCATGCATAGAAGTATTGAGACACAGAACCTTGAGCATTCCAATGTGGGCTGTCGTTCATGTGAAAATTGATAAACCTTTGTATTTGTTGCATGGTTATTTCTTGTATTACTTAGGCCAAGTAGACTAGAGTTGTGATACTCGGAGGGCAGAGTGTTTATCATGGTGGACTGATCACAGATTTATAAAATACGATGTCTTGGTTTGATCCAATTTGGTGCTTTTTGGTCATTTTTATACCATAGCGGTTTGTAGTGACAGGCTTCTTCATTTTCTGGATACCTTGACCTGTTAAAGATAGAGACAGTTTGTTAGGGTGAACACAACTTCATTTTGTCTTGGTTATTTCATTATGGCATCAGTCAGTTTTAACTGTTTGAGAAAATAAACAAAACCCACTGTGCAATGGAGTTGTTTATATATGGTGTCCATAAAGTTACTATAAAGTTATATAAAATGAAGAAATGTCATTGCTAAAGAAATCTGGTCATTGTTTCAATACAGGAGCAATGCCAGTCTTCAGTTAGTCTAACTAAATTTCTCCCAGAAACAGTTCCTTTGAAGAATTCTATTTCATGGAGCTTGCTTTTAGTATACCTGTTTCACAGAGTTGTTTTCAGTCTAACTATATGACAGTAACTTTTTGGACATTCTGTATAAGATTTATGTGGTAGAGAATGTTGAAGTGTTGACAAGGCACCTATGACGAACTGTTTGTATTATCAGATTCCTTGTGTAGTGTTGATTATAGTTTGCATTGTAACTCCAAACATGAAATAAAATGTCTTAGGCAGTCATGGGAATGACCGTGGCTATAGATCTTGTTTCCAAAGCAAATGAGTCAGAAGCCATTTTGAGCAATCACAAGTTATGACTGTTTTTAACTATTTTCTGACTCGGATACTAAATTTTTTCTTTTCAGGTTAGAAAAAGTTAATTTTTGTTATGTGGAAAACATATAAAACACTTTAGTGTCTCAGTCAGAAAAAAAATTAAAAACAGCTGGAACTTGAGATCTCCCTCGATCGATTTCCGACTCATTTGTCCTGGGTGCGAGACATGCTTTGCTTGCATCTTGAATAAGGTGCCCAAACAAAACAGTTCAACAACTGCTGTAAGTTTTTGGATGGATGGAGGACAAGTTCAGGGAATCTTTCCTCATACAGTTTTCACATGCATAGACTGTGTTTTTGTACATATAGATCTACTTGAGTGATATCATTGTATAGGATCAGACAGTGAGCTCATTCTCACAGAGATTCAGTCTCTTTGCAAATCATTTGTGGTAAAGAAGCTATAGCTGTGGTTCGTTTGTTGTTGTTTTTTTTTTTTTTTTTGCTCATCAGCAACTGTTTCATAGCTGTTCTGTGGCAAGATAACTTTTTGTGGTAACCATACTATCAGAGCAGGTATCACTGGAACCATAACTGTTCTGATTGGCATGTTATAGGACTAGCTAATTAGACCATTTAAAGTTTGACTTACAACTCGTCAAATACATGTATTTGATCTATTGCCATTTAGGTGTTTTGTTGCCCATTGCTTTCCTTTTGTTGTCTTTTTATTGTTGCTCTCAATGCTGTATTCGATACTTATGTAAACTTCAGTATTTGCCAGAATCAGTCAATATTATATATCTATCTATATGCATATGATAATGAAAACGAGTGACAAGAAAGTTGTTTGAAGAGATCAAAGTCCCCATAGAATTGGTATGGATTTTTGGAACTCAAGATTCCTTAAATCCAAAACCTCAAATCTTTAAGTTCTGTCCCGTCCCTCAGGTTTCTGAACTATCAGGAAAAAAATGCGTGGCCCATCTGTTCAAAACTTGACAAAATATCAGTACTAATTATTTTCTCCAAGCCTAGGTGTAACTGAGACATGACCTCGGTGCAATTATAGCTGATGTTGTTATTGACTCAGCAATCCATGGATTCTCACCTGTTAATCCAATGCCATTTTGTGGAAGGCATAGGTACGCATCAGGTGTTGGAGTTTCCCACATAATGTGTTACCTATGTAGGGTCTGGGAGGGAGAAAAGTAGGTCTTAGGTCACTTGCGCATGCACAGTGGAAAAGGTGGCAGTCCACAGTTATATCTGATAGTGTTAAAGCACACAGTCATTCCACACTGACTCGTGTCAGAGTCTTAGCTGTTCTGAGAAAATGGACACAAACCTTTTTTGTTCTAATGAGGTTTACAATATATATGATGTTTATGTTGGTGACAGTTTTGAAGGATTGTAAAAGTACTGTGGTAAAGTATTTGTTTGTAATTAGATTACATGTATAAGAATGATTATGGCTAATATTTAAGTTCAAATGTACAAAACAACAAAAAAGAAGTGACTTTAGTCATTGTGGAAGATCTGTGTGGATAAGATGAAATAATATGTTTCTGTGTTTAGATCATAGATCTAAGATAGATATATGTCCCGCGACCAGTCGAAATGAGACGTAAGTCGCTGGGCTAGAACGGAGAAATCAGGCTTTGAATGTGATGAGCGGGGTCAGATATCAAAATTTTTTTTATTGCAGAAATCGAAAGTGCATTTATTTCTAAACAAGACAGTGTTGCTTACCCTCGATTTATACATGTTACCTGATTAAAATCGATTTTTAAAAAAATTTTTTTTTATGAGGTAGGCATGTAGATTTATGTGTGCGACCGTTCGTTTAAACTCGATTTACTCGGAATTCCGCTCATTGCTGAGTGGTGCCCCTGTGCCTCTTTAAACTGCAATATCTCTGGCTAGAATAAAGCTAGCTCAAAACTTTTTTCTTTCCCTGAAAGTGTATGAAATAAGCTTTCACATGATACCAAAAACTCCATATGGTGAAAAATCGACATACGTCCCATTTTGACTGGTTGCGAGACATATGTACTCTGTATCATCTGGCTAGGGATGACCCTGTAATATTGACATCTTGGGTTCAAAGAACTAAGGCCAGAGTTGTATTTTTTTTGGTTTTTTTTTTGTGAGGGAAGTTTTCAGTGTTCTTTCTGTTAGTATAGCTGAATGAGGATAGATCTTCAGTAAGCAACTAGCAACTGGCCTGTTTGAATGCTGACTTGTGGTGTGACTGTCAGTGATTGTATCATGTATGTCCTGTATAGAGACACAATTGAAACCAGTTGATCTCTGTGATATATTCACCTCTTTGCTATGGAAACTTTGCCGAGCAGGACCATGTCAGTTCTCTGCTAACAAATTGGTTAAAATCTTACAGATTTATTGCTGTCGACATAAATAAACTTTAGTTTTCTGTTGTTTGTGCATTGGTTTGTTTTGTTTTGTTTTTTTTTTGGTCATTTATTTATTTATTGTTTTATTTTTTTTTTTTTATTTTTTTTTTTTTTGTGTGTGTACGTCATAGTTTGAGTACTATATAGTGAAAGTGTTGTAAATTAAGAATTTGGAATCGAAAAGGAATAGGTGAAAATGAAATCTATGCCCAGTTTATTGTTCTTTTTTTTTTTTGCTTGAATTTTAGTGTCGGGACCTAGTTAAATTGATCTAGCTGAAGTAAAATATTCTTAGGTGACTGGAATTTGTTCCTTTCAGGTATGGAATTTATATCTGTATGTGTTAATTATTCTGTATGCTGGCTGGCTATAGAGATGAGGAGGGGGTGGGTGGGTGGAGAAATGTGATCAAACTGACAACTGCCATGTTTTTGACACTGACTACTTAACCATTGCATCATCAGTCTCATTGCCATATTCTTCATTCTTTTCTTCATCAACCAGTGCTAGAGAATTGAATAAAACTGATTGTATTTTGATTCCATATGTCATCCTCTTTCAAGTCATGTTACGCTCATGTATCGGCAATGTCTCTACAAGTGAATTTTCTCGTATGGCCAGTTGAAATTGGAGAGATGCCAAAGAATTCTACTGACTGTTCGTGACAACCTCTATCAGGAAGTTGAAAGACATATATAGAACGTAATGACCAACACAGTTTTATGTAATCTATTTAGTATTTAGATCATTTGTGTTCTTTCCTGCTGTATCAAATGTCTCCGAGCCAGTCAAAATGAGTTGTATGTCAATTTTAAATGTTTAGAGTTATTGCTATCATATACATCCTTAATTCTTGTTAGCCGTAATTTTATTTTTCTGATTTTGCCGGAATTAATTCCCTTCATAAATTTGTAAAAATTGGAGTATGTATCAATATAGTATATTAAAAACACAAATCTACCGCTTTTTCAACCAAGTCCCGCTAGCTAGTTTCATTTCTTTTTCTGTCGTTAAGCATTTAAGTTTTGAAATGGTTTCATTTACGCCCATGCAGCATGGAGTTTTTGAAGCTAACCGAAGGTCAAACAATGACAACATAGTGGTCACTTCAGCGGCTATGCCCTGGCCGATTGATGACTGAGTCATCATTTTGGGTAATAAGAGTTAATTGACACATCTTCATGTGGTGTAAAAAAGCTTTGAGTGAGCATTTCTGTAGACAGAGATCTTGCAAACTGAAGACCAAGGGTTGATCCCTTGAAAAAATCTTTGAGCATTTCTGTAGACAAAGAGCTGATCCCTCAGCATGGCCAGAATCCGGGTAAAAAACATCGGCAATAATGAAATTTGGCCCATGAATCTATATACTCCCCACACAGCACCCTGATATACGTATAATCTGCCCTTAGGACGAATGTTTTCTTAAGCAGAGGTGGGCACTACCTTCTGAGTGTGATCCTCATCTGTTTCTACTATGGAAGTCGCGAAAATGGCATATGTGGATTACTGCATGATTATGCTAGCTAATTTAAGTCTGCCAGAATGTACCCCTACCCGTAGGCCTATCCTACCCAACCCTACCCCTGACCTAAGCTAAACCTAACCTTAATCCTAAGCCTAAAGTAAAGAGCCCAACTCAAGAGATAGTCAACCAAAAAAGTCGTATTTGCCATTTGAAATACTCAGACAACACTAACACTCAGACAACACTAACACTCAGACAACACTAACATAGTCATAATCATTTCGACATCAATTAATCAACATTATTTAATTGGAATAATTATACATGTAATTATCAATATGTGCCACTTTCACGACTTCGTGGTAGAAACAGTCCAGGACCACACTTAAAAGGTAGTGCCAGAGGTGATTGGTCGCTCATTTTCTGCAATAAAAAAAAAACCAAAAAAACATCGATACAGGACCACCTTCTTCATATTTAACCCCCAATTTTTTTCAAGTCCAGTAACCTATGACTCATTCTGGCTGGCCGCAAGACACCTGTATTTGCTGATGGTCACAACAGATACACAGTGAATAAAGTTAGTATGCTGCAGTTGTTGTAATCTGTATACCTCATGTCAGTGTTCTACAAAATGTAGTGGGACACCACATTGTGATTGTTGTTTTCTAAGCTTTCAGATTGTGACTTGTTATCAGACTTTTGATTTGCCATATGTTTTACCCTACTGCGTTACCTTTGCAGCCATCTGTCTGTCTGTGTCTGTCTGCTTGCCTGCTTGTCTGTCTGTCTGTATAGCTGTCCTTGTGTCCATTGTCTGCCTTCTGTTTGTTTGTTCTTCTGTCTGTCTGACATTTTGTCTGTCTTGGCTGTCTGCCTGAATCACTTGTCTTTATCTCCATTGTGTGTCTGTCTGTCTGTCCATAGGTCTGTTACCACTCTCTCTGTCCATCTGTCTGTCAGTGTGACATTCTGTCTGTCTGTCACAGATCATGCCAAGTCATTGATATTCTCTGTAATAAGCCATAAAAGCATGGACACTGCCATAGATTTTGGTGATAACTTATGTAGTGATAAATTATCTGTTGAAGTGAGAGGAAGAATGCTCAAAAAAAGATGGAATGTAAATCAAGTAGATTTTGATCAATGCTATTTGAGCTGTAAATATCGTCCTGAGCTCAGTTCTCTGTTGGTCTATCTCCATTTTTCACATTTTGAGAAAATTGATGTTTTATGTTTAGCAATTGTTTTTGTGCATACGAGATTGGACAAAATGATTTTCAAAATATATCTGTTTGGGCAAGTGATCGATGAAATGACTACAGTATACTGTTACTGTTACTGGTCCCGTAACCTGCTAGGGGTACTTCATGACGCATGAACGATGGATCAGCTGGTTCCACTTGGTGCGGTTGTGGGCGAGTGCTTGTGTGACGGCGAAGCTTTTTCCTGTCCATTCAAGGACTACAGTATATGGTAGATTTACTATCCCTTTTTCACATGACATATATATCTCCAAACGACCAAAATGGAGATAGGACAACAAAGAACTGAACTGGTGATATGTGGATGAAATTGGGACTTGTGAATTTTTCATGTCGGTGGCGTGACTGTGCTGTGAGGGACACAGCTGGATGAAAAATTGCCAGCACTCATGAGTTATGAGGGGAAAAGCACACTAGAGAATGGAGTGCAATATAGCTTATATAAGAGTCATATTTGTAGGAGGTGAGATCTGACACAGATTTGCCATTTGTCAGGGTAATATTGAATCTCAGTTATTCTGTTATTTGCTCATGCAGTTAGGGTAATCGGAGATCGTTTCGCAGATTATCTGCCCTTTCCAAAAGAGGGATTTGTTGTAAGTGGGGATCATTTTGAACAGACTTTTACTTCCCTTTGCCAGACAAAAGATGTGTTGAGCAAACAGTATAGACAGGAAAAAATCCTTTTACTGCTTGCCATCCGAAAGACTGATTGCCAAAAAATTTGATAACATTATAACAATAAGAAGAAAACATTCACTTTACATCTTAATTTTTAAAAAATTTTTCATGGCGTATGTCTCAAGCAAAGGGCGCAAAGGTGATTTTTTTTTTTCCTCTTTACACTGCTTGTTCAATCCCTGTTTTATTTGATAAAGGGAATTAATAGGACAGAGCACAACTGTCCCCCATTGTATTATGAGAACAATGTCTCACAACTAGTCAAAGTGAGTGATATGTCAATTTGCTATCAGACTAAGTTACACTATCCTGTAGAACCTTAATTTATGCACTTTCATGTCATGATAAAAATTTTAGACGCAGGGTGAACTCTTGGTACTGGTGGAAATTATGAGAAAGTCAGCAAAAATAAATAGTTTGGCATACCAATAATAATAGACAGTATTTATATAGTGCTTATCCCCGTAATTACAGGATCTAAGTGCTTTACAATCTATTATTACCCCGACAGACCCAAAGAAGGCACTTATAAACGTTCTCAGCTTTCTGGGAAGCATACAAGGCAGCTGCCTGTTAGGCACTCAAATCCTTATCAATCTAACAATATCAATGTCTGCGGTCGGGTACCCATTTAAACCTGGGTGGAGTCGGGAAATGTGTGTAAATTGCCTTTCCCAAGTACAAAATGCTGGGACCTGTCAGGATTCGAACCTGGAACTTCAGATCCCGATTCCGATGGCCTAACCGCTAGCCCACGACACCACCCAAATCAGTGATGAATGTCCATTCAGTCTCTGCAGTATAAGATGTTAACATCAGACCATCTGCGTTACATTTAACCTCTGACTCTAAGTTCATGTCCAGACCTTCTATGGGAAGTTAACATCAGCACAGAATGAAAGCTTGATATTCGCTTCTCAAAATCATGAAAATGATTTTAAAATGTATGGACGACTGTCAGTATCAGGGTAACACAGGAGCTCAGAATTTGCTGGTCTTGTTTTGGGCAGGAAGAGAAAGTGCAGAAAGAATTTAAAACATGACAACAGGATCTGTGAAACTTTCATCTTTATGGAGAAGTAGAAAAGTGCAAATTTGTCTTAATAAAATGTGACTGGAAATTAGCTTAAATTATTATAATCATCATGATGAATTATTTATAATATAATTGTAACGAATTATTTATGAGCAAGCATATTACAATGACCAGAAAGCCCTGGAGTAGGAGTCGAGACATGAGGTCAGTATATGAATTAGTCGTTTAATAGTTGAGACAAAAATTTCATGAGAGCATTTTTTCTAAATCTATATGAAGGTCATTTTGGCATATGAAAATGTCAAATCTGAATAACTTTCCAAGCTTTTGGTTGTTTGAGACATCTTTCTGTGTTCTAGTTTCTTATCTGACTGCTCCTTATTTCTTATCTGCTGACTCAGTGCCAGAGCCCAGCCCAAACAAAAACTTAACTAGACAAAGAAATACAGTGCACATGAACTTCCAAACAACTTCACTGCGAAAAACAAATTCTACTGTTAACAGTGCAACTAGGTATAAAGCAAAATTGAAAATGTGGTTAAGTGGCCCACATTATTTATTGATTGCATGCAGTCCTCTGAATTTGTCAATGTCATCATTAAAATTTGTACACTGATTATTTACAATTGGCATTTAATAGATTTGTTCCGACTAAGCGAACAGCTGGAAATCCTCGTCTAATTTTAGTAGGGGGTACAAACACTCCAAACTGGTCGCTACCATTGACATAGAAAAACAGACAAAATGCACGGAATGGGTGACAATTGTTCTCGAATCTCGTGGTGGAGCGGTAACAAATATCAGTGAGTGTTGTATTTTTAGCAGAGATGTACAAACACTTCGGCTGGGATTTCCAGGTTTTTGCTTAGTCGGATATGAACTGTTGTATCAGCATTTCATTTGTATAGGAATGCATGAAAATTGTAGGGCATTAAATTTTATCCATGTTTGTGGATGAAATGTGAAAATTTTGTAAAACACTGACTTTCTTTCAAGTTTCATTGTGTTGCACTGACCATGTTGTACTAGCAGCCAGTCATCAACTGTCTCGCCGAGAGCCAACATTGGCGGTTATGGTTTTCCATCCTTCTCAGTCACTGGATTCCCTCAGTTCCCTCATGGATTACTTGTTTTTCATTGTGTTGTTAGTTGCCCAGATGTTCAGACTATTTGCGAGCTCAGTTCTTTCTTATCCTATCTTCATTTTGGTCGACTTGGAGATTTATATGTCATGTGAAAAAGGGATAGTAAATCTACTATATACTGTAGTCAGATCACCTATCACTTGCCCAAACAGGTATATTTTGAAACTCGTTTTCTGCTATCTCCTATGTACAAAAACAGTTGCTGAACATATAACATCAATTTCTCAAAATGGGAAAAATGGAGATAGGGCAACAGAGACCTGAGCTCATGTATTGTGAATCTTGTGGGCTATAGGCATTGCTAACTGTTATCTCCTGTTCTACTTCAGTCAGTAAAGAATCTGTGCATGTTGTTGTTCTTCAGCCCAAACTGTGCTGTAAGAGCAAAAAATTGTTCAACCCATCAGTGGAGTTTTACACAGAGATAAACTTACATGTCATTGAAACACAGAGCAGCCATGTCAGTTTGGAGATAGCACAGACATTGGTCTTTGTTTTTTTTAATTTCCATGTCATTCAAAGATAACGTAACAAGTGTTTTGGAATCACAGGTCCACGTGAACTTGTGGACAGCTAACAGATAATAGATTCAAGTTTGTCAGCAATATCAGGTTTACATTGCTTGCATGGGCACAATTATTTAGGTCTGCAATTTTTGCTGGACTGCTAAGCTACTTTTCCAATGATGTTGCCTTAAGGGAAGAGACGGTATGACCAAAAAACACACTTATTTTTAAAGGGGGAAAAAAAAATAAGGATAATTTTTTTATTTTTTTTATTTTTTAAACAAAGGACATAACACATTCATAAAATCCATGTCTGTTTGTCCATAGTATTATGGTGAACCATGTAAGTAAAAAAATGGAACGTTAAGATAAAACAGTGTAGATGGGAAGATAAAGACTGCTTATTTTCTTTGCTTATGGAAAGATGCCTAGAAATGAATTTGACTGAATTGGGTGTATTATATCCAGTTTAATTTTTTTTTTTTTTGTAAAAAGGTGAAATGTGATGCAATATTTTGGTGCTAAACTGCAATTTCGGCTAATCCTAACAGGCTTGAAATGTGGTTACAAGTTGTTGTACTGAAGCAGAGCAAAGTAGTGGAGACAGTCCCTATAAAGGGATGAAAGGTCTTAAATTATAGTATGATATGACAGCAGGCCAAGAGAGGGAGTTATGACCAAGGATTGCTCAACTGATCTAGCTGTCTGTGAGTTTGTCAGTATCCATAATGAAGGTAGCAAAGAATATATCATCACCAAGCTCTCTATCCACGTACACTGTATTGAGCATTTCAGTAGTGTTTGGCGAAGACGTAAAAACTCTTTTGTGGATTAAGTTTTTGCAGTACAGTGATAGAAGTTGTCATGTAGCCATATCTTTGTATAGTACTTAACATATTAGGGAGAATACTTCAACTGTTATGGCTAGTACCTGTATACAGCCCAGTTCTTTTGTTCACTGTCAGCACATAGCCACAGCTTCACCAGCACATAGCCATTGCTTCACTCACACATGAATACTTTTCTCTCTGATTTTTGCTTGCTGTATGCGTATGCCACCACTGCGTCAAACATATGCAATAATCAGAATAGTCTGAAATTAAAAATGACATAGAGATAGAACTACTTCATTTACATATCCCCTGACAAAACAGATGTGCCCAATTTTGGTCTGCACGCAGAGAAGTGACAGCGACAATATATTGCTATAGGGTATTACATCATTCTCTTTTGTAACACGTTGGGGTATTTGTTGAGTAAAAAATTTGTTCTGTGCTTGAGTAGTATGTTTTGTTTTGAGGTATCCTACACAACTTTATGTGCAGTCTTGTTAGATTTTTGTCTACAATCCTTTGTTTGTTGCTTGGTTGGTTGACTGGTTGATTAGGTTGTTCCTATTTCAAACTGTACATTTGTCAATATGAAGGACTTCTTTCCACCCATTTGCTGTATTATGTAATATGTGAAATGATTTTGCAAACTGCAGCCAAGTGTACGGTGGAACTGGAAGCATAACTAGACAATTTGAAGTTGGTTTTCATATAGTCTCTCTTGCATTTCACCACCATTTGTAATCATGACATCTGCCATACAGTTACCATACGTAATGTTAACCATATGTCACTGGACAGTCTAGTGTGTACATATTTAGAGAGCTAGTATGAATCAGAGATAGAGATTCTATCTTAAGAGTGTACCCTAGACATAATACAAACAGTTAGACGCATGAATTTTTCTTAAGTACAGTTATGTATTATACATGATATGTAGGATCTATAAAGACAGCCTTGGGTAAGATGATGCCGGTTACTGATAGCGTTGGTTATGTTCATAGTATGGGCGTTTGTGACAACTTAACTCTGTTTCAAACATATACATTAGCATAAGCCTGGAATACTGCATGTCAGATGAAAGGAAACAGAATGAGTATTGCACAGAAAATAAGAGAAACAAGATTCTCCAATAGAAACATGTTGAGGAGGAGTGACAAACATTGAAACACAAAGGTTTAGAGGTGGGATCAAGTTGCTGATAGGTTGGTGCTATGTCTGTAAGGGTTTCACAGTCTGCCAGCAGATCAGTACTATGTATGAGAAGGGTTAAGTGTACGTGTATCATATAAATGTGCCAAATGATCATGGTAATTTCAATAGTGGCTCAAGTCAATTTTAACTGTTTTGAGAAAATGAACAAAAATCTTTCGGTGCAAAAGAGGGTAGGCAACTTTGAAGTATGAAATTAACAAAACAAGGTAGTGACTGTTAAATAGGTAGGTTATCTCATGTAGTGGGAGTAAATATGTTTTGCATCATAATATAAAATCTCACCTGGAAAAAAAAATTCACTAAAGCAAATGTGGGCTGACTGTGACCAGCGTCTACTCTGTATTATCAGATTATGTTAGATAAGCGGTGTTTTCTCCTCGCATCTGCACAGAGCGGTCTAGAGGCAGATAGAATTTTTTAGTGCACAGTTATATCTAGCGTAGTGTCAGCCAAACAAATAAGTACTGGCTGTACATGCAGGTGTACAGCTAACTATACATGTGAGGTACTGCAGTCCTCTGTGTGTATGTGAATGCACAGAGAGGGAAAGAGTGCTTTACTTAGGCCTGTCCAAGCTTGGCATGAAGAATAGAATATTTGGATCTGCTTAGGATTGAAGGTACATGATGGGATAATAAAACCATAAATTTCTGAACACTCATTTGCGTTGGTCTATCAGACTTGGGATCTAAAGTTCATGGGTTCGAATCCAGACATTTTGTCATTGGGAAAGACAACTTACACACATTTCCGGACTCGACCCAGGTTTAAATGGATACCCAATACAGACAGTGATTGATATTGTTAGATTTATAAGTCTTTGAGGGCTTAACAGGCAGCCACCTTGTATACTTCTCAGGAACGTTTATGATGGATTAATGATAGGTTGTAAAGTGCTTGGAGCCTGCACTGTAGGGGAAAAAGTGCTATATAAATGCTCTCTATTATTATTACACTAGTGGATATTTTTGATTGACAGAACATGGTAGGGCAAAGCCTGTGACAGGTGTAAGTTGGAATGGAATTTTATCTGGTGAATTTTATGATACAGCTTATCTTATCTCATCATCTGACCTGAAATAAACTACTGTTGTATTCAAATTGGATAAAAAGATAGTGAATAGGATGGCATCTGTTACCCAGAGTATGGGGCTTGTCCACTTTACATCTGTGATGTATTTTTCACGCAGGTGACCATCATCAAGAGAAAGAGAGTGGGAGGGAGAAAGAAAAAGAGATAGATGGTACAGTAAGAAGATTATGGTTTGGACTGATAGTGAGATGAAAACCACAGCCTGCAGTGATCTTTTGACCTCTGGACCCTGGCTTTTAATCTATATAACCTGTGACCCTTAACCCTCTAGTCTATATGTACTTAACTGTCAGTCAGTCACTTGTGTCAATAGCTTTCTAGTCTCTGTGGTGATAATAAATTGTGCCAAAATAATCACAGGGAACTTACTATAGTAGAAGTCCACATTGCTGCTGAAGAGATAGTGTTTTCTTACTTATTGATAGAAGCGTGGGACAAAGTCTGTGTTTATTCATAATTCTATCTCTTTGTCACCCGTTTCCTTTTCTTTTATGTTCTGTGTACTGTTCTATGGAGAAGGGCCAAAAATTTACAGTGAGGGGTTGAGGTGAAGGATTTAGAGGAGGTATTGGGGATTCCTCAGATCACCTTACTACTGGTCGAGCTTTTGTTGGGTGTTGGAGCTTCCTTGAAGTTGCTTACAAATGGTACAGTATAGAAAGCCTTCAGGTTCTTCAAATGTAATTCTAATGTCCTAGTTCGTTAACCTGTATGTCTGTGCAGATTACTTGATAACTTCAGATGAAGAGACACTGGGCAACTTCTTCTTTATTCATGTCTTTGGTTTGGTACTCCCATCATTGAAGCTATGTTTGGTTATGAAATAATTTGAAATGTTTGATGGCACTATTAGATCAGCAGTGAGTGCCCGAGCGCACTTCAACAGTAAGCATAGTTTTAACCCTTTGAATCCTGGCTCTTTGAATCCTGGCTCACTAATCCTGCCACCCCTCAGCATCTGACCTCCTGTGGGAGAATCCATCTTATTTACAGATGCCATAATATCATAGTGCTCACAATGGTTTCATACTGGTATAAAATGAACACCACAAGCTTCTCAGGAATGAAAGTTAGCTTATTTCACCTTACGTACCTCCAATATTCAAGTTTATGTGCCAGTTTGATCCCTTTCAAGTAGACAAATATTAGTAACAAAATGACATATCTCTTAGAGTATCGGTATTATAGGAATTTCCCAAAATATAGGGATAACAGGTGCAAAGAGTTAAGCAAATGATGTAGTATGTGATGGCAGAAGGTAGGGATTAGATCTTCACCTGTGTGCACCATGTTATATGTGCATACACGCACTGAAGCAATGTATCCAATGATTAATACGTTGCTGTCCTGGTCATACGTCATATTATCATGATGTCGCACAGTTTTCTTGTTATATATATGCAAATGTGTAGTCCTTTGTTTATTCATGTTTTTTGTTTGTTTGCTTTTTTTTTTTTTTTTATTTGTTATGGGTTTTTTTTTTCTGTTTTTAAAATTAGACTGGCATTCATCAGAACATTTGTATAGTACATGTATATGTGAAGCCTTAGAATTCTACAATAATTTCATCATCAGTGGCATATGAATATCTGGATGGGTGGAAATGGTTGAGTTTTGGAACTTTGTCACTTAAGAGAAGTATTGAATGGATGCATTTGGTGAACTTATCTGTTACATACATATATAAACCACATTTGCTTGACCCATTGAGTGAGACCCTTCAAGATGCTGGCAACTGTTACTTTAGATTGGTACTGGTAGTTATAGAAATTATTATGGCAATGACATGATATATAATATGTATGTTATGTTTGTACGTATATATGTATGTATGTATGTTTCTTAAGTAAGACATGATTGTTCTGTGCCAATGGCTTAGATTGTCTCAATTAAGATTTCCCTGGCCATTAAGTGCACTGTTAAACATATTACAGTCATTATTTGTATGTTAGCAATTATAAAAATGACAATAGTGATTACATGAATGTGTTTGTCTGTACGTTTCTATGATTTGAAAGTATGGTGTCATGGTTCAGTGCCAGCAGTTTGGATATGTTTCTGATGTCCGATTTCTGTGGAAATGATAGCGACCCTGACTGTTAGTACAGACTTGGTGGTCGTACCAGTAGAAATAGTCACCAGCTCTGTTTGTTAGCATGCAGATTCACTGTGATGTTTTACTGTTTTACAATGGTTACTTAACCGCCTGTACATATGTATATGTTGTTCCTGTGATTGTTAGACATATAATAGTCTTCACTCTGTAACCTGGCCAAAGCTATAGAGTATTAATACTGTACTGTAAACCATCAATCAACCTGTCACGTCAGTGAATGTTTCCATCCATCTAAAACCGATTTTGTGACATTGAACCTCTAGGCCCTGCAACACACTTTTTTTAAAATATCACTGACAAAAAAAAAAAAAATGCTGTTTTCATTCCATGGCTCCTCTAGCAAGGCTGTGCAACCCCCCTGTAGCCAGACTTTGAGAACCCCTTGGGGGCATGACCCACCAGTTCGTGAGCTCAGTACTGTTCTCTATTTGCTTTATCTCCATTTTTCACATTTTGAGAAAATTGATGTTTTATCTTAAGCAACTGTTTTTGCACGTAGGAGTTAGGACAAAATGATTTTTAAAATCTACCTGTTTGGGCAAGTGATCGGTAAAATAATGAGGTATTTCGAGAAAAATCACATGACCGAGGATTTTTGCTCACACGCTGATTTGCTTACTTGCTCTGCGCATGGCAGACAAATCTTGACCACTGATGAGCTTTCAAACCTGTCACATCATCTAAACAAAGCCACATGTGAACGATGTTGCCTCGGTCATATGACTGATCTCGAAATACCTCATTACATTACATGGTAGATTTACTATCCCTCTTTCATGTGACATACTTATCTCCAAACAGCCCAAAGTGGAGATAGAACAACAAAGAACTGAACTTGCAAGTTGGAAACCCCAGAGCTAGCTAGAAAACAGCTTACTGCCTATAATGTCTACTTAAAGTTTATATGTCAAATATCTCATGGGTAATTGCATGCTGGTTGTCTTATACCCCTGACAATCACAGACTTGCTCTTGATCAGGTCACGGTAGATACCTACCAGCAGTGCTAATTTATGTCTTCAACATCTGTTACTTTTCCTTTCTTTCTTTCTTTCTTTCTTTCTTTCTTTCTTTCTTTCTTTCTTTCTTTCTTTCTTTCTTTCTTTCTTT